>JAQJVL010000341.1:101222-338722 GCA_035578905.1 Stictocephala bisonia | reverse complement strand
AATTCAAGGACATTCTTCTGTCCTTGCATTTATTTTTTTTAGAGAAACTAAGGGACGTTTCGACCACCATCTAAGTATCTTAAGTAACTTAGTTAGAGCCAACCAAAAAATAAATTAAATTATTAGTAGCTTTTTAATATCCCTTAATCACTGCATTGGCCTTAAGTGCATTCGCCAATTTGAATTCATTGAGGGTACTTTTCCCCATAGCTAAAAAAAGTACTAGGGGAAAAGTACCCCACAACTAAAAACAGATTGCTTGCAAATCTGTTTCCGAGTTTTATTCATTCGTGATTATTAAAAACGGTTGAGTTTTATGAAAACAAATTACAGACGATATGCTAATGGGAAGTAAGTAAACCACTTAATATATTTCAATACAGTTTATTTTTGTATTACAAATTCATTAGCGTTCTGTGATCGAACCAAAGTTAGCAGCAATGAGAAGTACGAAAGGTGTACGGTCTATTGATGAGATGCAAACTCGTACGCAAGTACTTGGGTTGCCAATTAAAACTCTTACACACATCCTTCATACATGGTTTATATACAACAACCACGCTCTGTATAGTTTGCGTGAGATACATTGTTATATATGCAATTTTTATTGAAATATGTATTTTTATGATAATAAAAACATCTATTACGTCTATAACGATTTGATCGTCTACAGAATGATTTGTTCCATGAAGTTATTATTCTAACACTGACATTTGGTGATTTTAATGGAAGCAATTTATCTTGAGTAATTTCTTAACGCTTAAATTAGATTTTTGTTTTGAAAAATTATCGACAAACTATTTTAATGACCAAGTGCGGAAATAGTTCTGTACTAAAAGAAAATGCACATGGTTAAAAAAATATTTAAGAGATTAATACATTTATAGTAATAAACCTGGACCTTATCAAAAACGTACACGATGAAAAAAGATAGTTAAATAAAACTTATTGAATTCCACAAATATCCATTTTAATGTTAAAATTCAAACAACGATGTAAGAATTTATAATATATCACTCATCCATTCAAAAAGAATATAAGACCATAATTTTTTCTTTAAAAAAAGAAAGAAAAAAGTAAATCAACCGGCGTTCGGTCGAAGTGCATAGAAAATGAAGAGCAGTTTGTAAGCTGAAAAACATATATAAGAATTAGAAACAATTAGCAGTACTGTCAACTGTTTATATTTACCTTTATACAGTTCACTCGAGTAAAATTTGGAGGAAATTTAAGTTATTCTTGGACATATTTGAATATAGAAATGCCGACTGGAAGTACTTGCACACGGCACTAATAAACAATAAAAACAGTTTGGTTGGTGGATGTACTAGATTTAACATTAGTCGGTGCGCGTAGCAGTGTTGCTACTAAGCGCATTAATAACAAATATTACAATAATAAATATCAGCTGTTATTTAGTAATAATAGATATATCACACTTACTTAAGAACTGTTTAAGTAGGGTAATCTATATTTATAAAAGAGGATGTTTGTATATATATATATATATGTTTGAAGTTTATGCGCTGCCAAACCGTCCAACCGATCGCCATGAAACTTTAGGATGTTGTCCTGTATACTCCCGAGATGGTTTCTGTGAAGTTTGATGCAGATCCGTCCACAGGGTCCCGCACCACGGGCTCCTAAAGATCCCATGTTATTCAAATGGAGAATCTGAATTGTTTACAAAAAACATATGACTGTGTGGTTTAATGTAGTTTCACATGCCATAAGCAGATTGAAGTTCTCACAACAACAGTACTGTATATGTTTTGATTTATTGTAGTTCTACATTTCACCTTGAGAGTGTAGCACACTACTTTTACTTGATCAGAGTATATCAAATAATATCAAATAAGAAGACCAAAAATATTGTTTACCCTCTTACACTCATTTAATAAATAATGGTTTTTTTCTATAATTCTTTTTATTGCTTTAATTTGGTATCTCAATGAAAAATGAAAGGCGAGACAACGTCCGCCGGGTTCAGCTAGTGTTTTCATAAAAGAACCCCCTCCTCACCTCTCGCCTATGTCCAGCTGTCAATTTCAGAAATTAAATTATAAATTGTTCAGTCAGTACAATTTGTAATTTAAATTAAATGTCCAAACAGCTGGGAGCAAAGGTGAGAAAATATGTAAGTTTTGTTTCAAAGTAAAATAACATTTAAGTTTTTAACATGGTTTCTATAAATACAATAATAACTGTTATAGTTGTTGCTATAGTAACATTTATTGCAACAGAAATTATGTATAGTAGCAGTAGGGGTGAAATTATTGGCTAAATAAACAATTGCTAACTAGGCCTGAGTTGCTTGTCAGTAAAAAATAGGCGCAGTCATTTATAAATGTCAAAACAAGTAAACGTAACACAACACAAATTTATTACAATATAAGCACAAAATTGCACATATATATTACAATACAAGTACAAAATGCAACAATACAGAAATGGAATAAAATCTATTTCTATTTCTTATCTTTTTTTGTGATAAGAAATGTGCTTATTATCTTGATAATAAGAACAAGATAATAAAGAACACAAATATATTATAATAATAATAATACAAAGATTATAAAAGAAACATTTTATTGTCTTTGTGATAGTAAAATGTATTTCTATTTCTTATCTTTTTTCTTGTGATAAGAAATGTTCTTTTCACAAGATTCTTTTGTGAATCCCTCTGGTCTGAGGAAGGCAATCACTAATCAGGTTAAATAAACAGAGTTTGATCCCTTAATTTAGTAATTTACTTTCGTATTAAAATGTCAGGAATATAGTTTTGGATAAAAACAGTGGGTGATTATGTATAGATTAAATATAAAAACTCACCTGCCCACCCATACACAAACAGTCGTATTAACCCTCCCGCACACCCATACACGTACAGTGGTACAACCCACTTGCCCATCATACACGTACAGTGGTACAATCCACCCGCCCACATAACATATTTTCAACGCACTTACTGACGTAAAATCACTTGCATATGTTTTTACGTACACGTACAGTGGCATTGACCCACCCGCTCACCCATAAACGCACTTTGTTATTGACCCACCTACCCAACCATACACGCACTTTGGTATAGTATACACACAATTTGGTATTCACCAAAATTGATCACCATAATATTTGTGCATTTTGTACTTGTATTGTAATATATTTGTGTTGTGTGACCTTTACTTGTACTGAATATATACCAACACGAATTATGCTAATTGAAAAACTAAATGTCAAAAATACTTTCAAATGTCAGTGTTAATGAACATTAGTATGAGTAAACCAATCATAGGATTAGGGAAGTCTCAGAACATTTGTTAACTGTCAAAGAAGGGAAAAATTAGTTAATATATAATAGCTTCATAAACCTGTTCACACAAAGTTTATGTGAGGCAGTTTTACTAGACAGATGTTGAACTTAATCTCCTTTGTACTTAGAGTAAAAAGTTTCTCTGAGGTAACAGATCAATTAGTCTTGCTTCAGGTAAAGCTTGGGTTAATTCCTCTTGCAACCTTCAATTAACCTACAAACTAATCTATTTATAGCATCATGTTATCGGTGTAAAACATGGTATTATTTTTTGATTTTTGATTAGTTGGAGACATTAACGTTTTAAGGACGTAATAAATAGTATTTGCTTTTTTAAACACTTGTATCATTGTTAATATTCGTTTAATTGTTTAAGTTAATCTATATTTTATAAATGTCTGTTAATACACTTTATATAATACATTCTTCAACTAATTTTCAAATACAATATATTTTAATTAGTTTTTAAGTAATTTACATGCTTTTAAGTCCTTTGTACGAGGACTTATTGATATCATACCATATGTCAGTGTTATATAACATTTATTATTATTGTATTCAATTTACTTACATAAATATTAGTAAATACATTTTTGTCCCAACACCTACAACATTTTTAAACTGTTACAGAGAGCCACCTGTCAAAGAACACCATGTGTTAAGAACTAGACTATTAGTTTTGTTTAGCAGAAAAAAATTATAAAAAATATAAAAACAAGTTTTTTATTTTATAGGTATAACATTAAATTATTCTATGCAGATCGAATAAATTAAAGGGATTGTGAACATACGTACACGTTGTTAATAAATTGCAACATATTGCAATATAACATTTGAGTGGAATGCACCAATTGCATCCAAACCTGTGTTTGCATCATATACTGTATTTATAAAAATTAGTGAGAACTGTAAAACTACACATGTCCCTCTAGGCAGAATTACAAAAGAATCTAAAATTACTTCCTGAATCCACTGCTCGATTAGGTAATGGGGAACAGGAGTTTCCCATCTGTCTTGAAATTTGAAAAAGTAACTCCAAGAACGATTAGGTCTTTTTAAAGAGGAGTGTTCCCCTCTGTCTTGAAAGTTTCAAAAGTAATCCCAGTATTAAAAAAAAGACGACCCATATTCAGTTAATAACTATAGGGCTATCTCAATTTTAATAATTTTTAACAAAACACTTAAAAAACGTTTTTTAACAAGAATGCTCCAATTTTGAATATACACAACCAATTTGATTTTAGAAAGAGAAAATAAACGCAGTTGCCAGTTATTATTTTATTAATTATTTAACACTAGAACATCGATTGTTGGAGAACTTTTCCCAGCCTTTCCTTTTGTTAATTCAATTCAGTAGTTATTGAATTAAGAGTATTTGTAAATACGTGATAAATAACACAGTTCTATTGTTATTTCGGGTTTATGGATTTATATTTTGTATGTGTAGAGTGGTTTTTGTCCACAGTAGATTGTATTGGTCATTCTTGATAGAATCGTAAATATACAAATTTTTATACTATAAATAATACAATATTGAAAGTTTCCATGACAATCTGCTATTGAAAATGTATGGGGTATATGAGTTTTAGTTTCCCCTGAAATAGCTACTATCTAAAGGGTGTAAGAGCAATTCTGTATTGTAATAGAACAATTTGATAAACTAATAACTAAATTACATTGATGTGCCTGATGTAACAAACTTCCTTTTTACAAATGAACGTTTCGCCAGTAAAATGCTCCATTCACAATTGCTATCAGCTGATGAAAAACGTCTTCAGTCGTCTTTGTTTGACTTACCTTTGTTACTAAGTATTCCAACCTCTGAAATTACTTAGAGCTTCAATTTAAGAGATTTTTAGCAAAATGGAAATTGTTGGTGTAAACATATATTTTAAAAGCAAGATGGGTTTTAAAATTTTTGAAAATTAATAATAGCTTATTCCATAATCACTTATCAGTGCAGCAGTATCACTTACACTTATCTTGCCCCGTAGTAGTATTTTATTGCTCCCTGTTTAAATTTGTTTATTTCATGATAATTTTCCAAATCATGGCGTCAAAAGTGTGTATTAAGGGGGATTTATGTTGAGTGGGTAATATCATTCAGTCTAATGCTCGAAAACCTCAGATATGTACAGAGGTATATGACCCACCCACCCACCCATTCATGTACAGTGGCAATGGCCCACCCGCCCACCCGTTTATGTACAGTGGTAATGGCCCACCCACCCACCCGTTTATGTACAGTGGTAATGGCCTTCCTGTTCACTCACTCATGTACAGTGGCAATGGCCCATCCGCCCACCCACTCATGTACAGTGGCAATGGCCCACCCACCCACCCACCCACTCATGAACAGTCGCAATGGCCCACCCACCCACCGTACCCATTTACAGTGGCAATGGTCCACCCACCCACCCGTTTATGTACAGTGGTAATGGCCCATCCATTCATGTCTAGTGGTAATGGCCCACCTGCCCACCCATTTATGTACAGTGGCAATGTCCCACTCGCCCACCCATATATGTACAGTGGTAATCACCCACCTGTTCTCTCATTTATGTACAGTGGTAATGGTCCACCCGTTCACCCATTCATGTACAGTGGTAACGGCTCACCCGCCCACCCATTTATGTACAGTGGTAATGGCCCACCCGTTCACCCATTCATGTACAGTGGTAATGGCCAACCCGTTCACCCATTCATGTACAGTGGTAATGGCCCACCCGTTCACCCATTTATGTACAGTGGTAATGGTCCACCCGTTCATCCATTCATGTACAGTGGTAATGGCCCACCCGTTCACCCATTTATGTACAGTGGTAATGGTCCACCCGTTCACCCATTCATGTACAGTGGTAATGGCCCACCCGTTCACCCATTCATGTACAGTGGTAATGGCCCACCCGTTCACCCATTCATGTACAGTGGTAATGGCCCACCCGTTCACCCATTCATGTACAGTGGTAATGGCCCATCCATTCATGTCTAGTGGTAATGGCCCACCTGCCCACCCATTTATGTACAGTGGCAATATCCCACTCGCCCACCCATATATGTACAGTGGTAATCACCCACCTGTTCTCTCATTCATGTACAGTGGTAACGCCTCACCCGCCCACCCATTTATGTACAGTGGTAACGCCTCACCCGCCCACCCATTCATGTACAGTGGTAATGGCACTCACTTACCAATACAAAAATAATCTTTTTGAGGTTTAAAAATAGCGAGGAAAATCATCACTTTCAATGTTAATAAAATTACCTTAAAATCTGAACTTTTTTAGATAAAGCTTATTAAAAAGCTATAAGAGAGAAACATTAAATACAAAATAGGATAATTTTAATATGAACGAGCTTGTGATGTTCATAGCATAATTAATAGTGATGGAATTTTCTAAATGATAAATAATTTTTCAAAATGTGTAAGAAAGAATAGAGAATAAAGTTTAGCTCGATGAATTAGCAGCCAATGTTTTTAAGGAATACATTTTAATTGATTCTTGTTGAAAATAGAAAAAATAACCCAGGAAAATAAGCAATAAACCATTTAAGTTGTACATTAATTTTTATATATTCTGCAGAATATTTCAATTCTTCAACAATATAAAAAATGTTAATATGGAGAAACTAATTTACATGTTACTTTGGAAGAATATTCTCCTAAGCACTCTAAGCGACTCCTGCTTCCGTTACAGAGGGTAATGGATTCAAATAATGGCAGGCCCACTTAAATTTGTCATAGGGGTATGACCGTTGTCTCTCAAAAAAGTTCGAATACCATGTAACAATGCCAAAAACAGTATACAAAAAATTCAAACCCAGAATGCTTTAACATAAAACGATCCGCTTAAGGCAATACATATTTTAGCAGGGGCTGAAATTAATTTAGCATATAGACATATAATTTATCCATATTATAAAAGTAAATAATTTAAGATGTTCTGACCATTAGATCAGTAAGTAAATACTGCCACCATACGTTAAAACAAATTTTTTTCTAACAATATTCGAAGCGCCTGTGCTATTTGTGATACAATTCCCGCAATACATGTCTGTACCTGAATCACGGTTCAGCGCCGTCACATATTGTAAATACGATGAAACCAACACGTACGTTAGTATTGACCCACTCACCCAAATGTATGAGTAACCCATCTATCACCCATACGTGTAGGGTAGGAATAGAACTACAAACCCACCCAAAAACGTATGGAAATATTGACCCAACTACAATATGTAAAGCAATTACAACTCCAATTTAAAGCTTGAATTGATCTAAATTGTGGTAAATTAAAATATTAATTGAAATGAGATTTGTTTTGAAACATGAAACTTAATGAGATGAAATTTTGTTTCTAATATTGGGAATGGAAATGTTAAGATTGTCCGTTTGATACAAAAAAGATCAGCAAGTGTTCGTTTGGTCAGATAATTTTCACCGTTGCTGATATTGTTACCGGGATACACGGTAATGCCTTTAGCTCACTTGTGCACTGAATACAACTTCCTTGTTTCACAACAATATCCGTTAGGCAATCCCCTAATATTTCAAGTGATATTTTGTACAATATTTAAAACATATTAAGCAACGTTTTCTCTGGAATATTTGTCAGTGCTGTATTTAAATATATAAACATATGGAATACTAATTCTGCATGTAAATATAAATCTGTTAATATTGTTTTAGTTGAAATTTGAAATAAATATAGCAGTTTTAGTTTTTTTAACAAATGAATTTATTTATATTTTTATTATTGTTTGGTTTACAAACTAACGATATGTTCGATCTAATTTTTAAAAATTTAAAAACAAAAATACCTAATAAATTATCCAAAGCCATTTTTGATAATGTCAAAATTGTTACTTTGAACAGTTCGCTCTCAATCAGAGTCACGACACATTTTGAGAGGGATCAGCTGATAACTATAGGCTGTTCATTTGTTGTTGGGCCATTAGTTAGTGACAGTTTTAAAGGAATAGGCGGCCCTAGCTTGTAACAAAGGCTACATTCAGTAATCTACACTCACAAAGTCATTCGGAACCATGTTCGCTCATATCTTGACTACTTCTGAAGAATAAATAAATAAATAATTATATAATTAACAATCGTGAGCTGTACTTAATTTTTTAGTATTCAGGTCCTCATTGCATAGAATATATGAGTTCGTAGAAGTATGAAATGTAACCTTTTTAAATATATTTTTTATGATCTCTTTCATTATTTAAATAATTAGAAAGTTGTAATATTAAATACTGTAACTGCGATATGAACTTTTAAATTTGAGATTTATAAAGTTTATTAGTCTTGTTCGATTTACAATAATTCTATTTATAAAACATATAAACATAAACATCGATTAATAGTTTACACAATAAATAAAAATACCAATTAGTTACATCAATTATAATTTTTACATTTAATTAGTCATTCAAATACATATAAAAATGATTAATGAGTAATAGTTACCATGCTTTAAAACAATCCAGTACAACATTTCATTGTTGTTACTTGTCTTGTTTTGTTTTAAGCAGCACAACATAACTCTGAAACGAACTTGTTGAGGTATTGACTTGTTGGTTGAGTTAACGTTGTTATGACGTCATTCTACGTCTGTAAATTTGTATGACTAGTAATTAATATATTTAAGAAAACGACATCCCATTTATTACAACTTTAATTATGTATTTTAAAGCGTCCATTCCCAGAGGGGGTTTTACCTGAGAATAACTTAAATAATCGGTTCTTCCATGGTATGATAGTGTATAACCTTATTGTTTAGCAACTGTAATGTTTGTAATATTTTATATTTGGCTCTGTGATGGGAAGTTTATCGAAGTTATATGATGCTGAAATATTTTAGAACGCAAATACAACTTTCTTCTTCTTCTACAAGGGCCATTAAATAATTAAAGAGATTTTGGTACTTTTATAGCTTTAAGTTGGTTGGTATTACTAGGATAAGCCCTGGTCAGATGATTGATTAACATTGTTGTTTTTATAACCTCAAAAATACATTTAATGATGGCTAGTCCACTTGAAAATTCCACCTTATTTGAACAACGTTATGTTATTCGTTTTTTACTTGCTGAAGGTTAAAAACCAGTGAATATATACTCTATAATGACTAAAGTGTACGGTGAAAGCTGTTTGAAGCGTGTGAATTTTTAAAAGTGGGTAGAACAGTTCAAAAACAGCCGAGACTCAGTGACTGACGAACACCGTCCTGGACGACCCTTGTTTCAACTCTCTCACTTGAAAGTCGAATTGATGACATATTTCGTGCTTACCGCCGAGTTACTGTGGAAATTATAGTTGAAAAGTTCATATTAGTTTGGGTACAGTTTATAACATTATTAAAAACAAGTTGAAGTACCGCAAAACACGTGCAAGATGGGTCCTAAAGAAGTTGACATGACTACACAAGGAAACAAGGTTGAAAGTGTGCACAGAGCTACAGGAACGTTATGAAAGAGAAGGTGAGATCCTCATCAAAATTTTAACATGTGATGAAACTTGAGTTCACTATTATGAGCCAGAATCAAAAAGGCAAAGCACGGAGTGGAAACACACTAGCTCACCTGTCAGGAAAAAATTCAAAACCAATGCATCAGCAGAAAAAGTCATGTTGACGGTGTTTTGGGATGCCGAGGTTTTTTTGTGATTATCTTGAAGAGTCTTCAAGTGCAGCGTACAATTAACAGCAAATACTACTCGGATATGCTTTTGAACAAAGTGAAGTCAGCCGTGAGAGAGAAACGTCGTGGATCTCAGAGAACAGGTTTGATTCTCCAAAAAGACAATGCACGTACTTATACTGCTCAACTAACCAGATAAACCATTAACAAAATGGGTTGGGAAGTATTGTCTTATCCCCCTTACAGTCCCGATTTAGCACCAAGTGATTTCAACTTGTTTGGTTCGCTAAAGGAGGCATTGCGTGGAATGAGGTTCCAGGATAACGAGGACGTCAAGAAGTTTGTGGGGAATTGGCTCAAACACCAAGATAAAGAATTCCTTGCAGCTGGCATAAGAGCTTGTGGTCCGTTGAAACAAGTGCATAAATGTTCAAGTGGATTGATTATGTTGAAAAGTAGTAAAATTTTTGTTTTGTAAAATAAATTGTTTCCACTCTAGACCTGTTTGTCTCTTTAATTATTGAATGACCCTCGTATGATTAACTGACTTGACAGAGTCCATATTATATACATTACAAATATTTAGAGATAAAATATTATTTAAAGAACTCTACAATAATAGGTGGTACAACAAATATGTAATTTTCGAATATATGCAAAAAGATTTAAATTCCTAAAACTATGTTCTATTATTGAAACAAGAAGACCGTCCACTCACATAAGTCCAGTGATGCCAATTTTTCTGTCCAGTGAAATTAGTTTAAGTTAGATTTTCACACGTAGCATCTGTATCCCTCTCTATATATCTCTCCATTCCTCTCTCTGTTTATCTCCAGCACTTGCTGAAGTAACTAACAGTCCAGCTAACAGTACGCCAGCTAAAACTCGTCCGACTGCATTTTTTAAACGTATCACCGTTAGATAGCAGCACATGCTACAGCAAATGAATTACCTTGGACAGTATATTTGTTTTTATTGTCAATAGATATAGTGATTAAAAATTATGATTTTCTTTTTCATATGTAAGATGTTGCTAGAACATTTATTTAAACTAACCTTGGTAAATGAATTTTAATAATACTTAAAGGGTTGATAGTCCTATAACTGTCTTATATTTGTGAAACATTTTAACATATAACATTAAATATGATGAGGTATAGTGATTGGCAATAAAATAAACCGAATTTTCTCGTAGTTTGTAAATTAGTGGCTCAATAATGTCTAGTATCAGGAAGCAGTTTAGTTAAGTCGTGTAGGAGACAAAGTACGCTCACTTCAGACTGTTCTTTTTGTTTTGTGTCACTTCATTTTCATTGATGTGGGGTTATTTACTTCAGCCACATTTTTTGCTAGAGACACTGTAGTTAATATTACTATTTAGTATATAATATATCAATAATACAATTTAATCAATATTACAATTTTGCTGTGGTAATTTAAATGGATTGTAATATTTACTTTCCTTAAAGATTATTGTATAAGTTTAAAGATGACTACAATAAAATTGTTGGAACATTGACTGAAAGAATAATTTAAGTATAATTTATTTGTGAAATTTTAAGTGTTAAATCTAAAACCACACTTTGAAACCTTTTGCACAATAAGTACACCTTTGTACCATAGTCAATCTGCTGACGAATGCTGAGTCCACTGCTGATTAGTTTTCTGTTTGATATCCTGTAACTGAACATTTCAGCAGGGGTTTTGTGGCCAAAATGAAACCTATTCCTACCATCAAAGGTTTCATTTATCTAATCTCCTGTAAAACCTTAAGCTAACCCACGTAAGAAGCTTATACTTTCCTTTAACTTCTTTACTGAGAGAAAATTTTAGAAGAAATTACTGCGTTTTCTGATTTTACGTTGCCTTTGAAATGTTTACGATCACGTTAGACTTCTTATGACTTTTCTGTTTTTGTTTATTTTTACTACATGAAATAAGTTGTGCAACAATCTTATAGCAGTTCATTAAATAAGGGAGAAACAAGTTGACGGTTCGTAACATTACAACTTCTTATGGATTTCATTTTTCCCTATTACATAGATATGCAATTCAATGATTTATAATTTGGTCATATTCACATGAATATGACAACAATTTACAGTCTAAATATTGTCATATCTAAACTCGTATACTGCTGACTTATTTTTCTCAGCCCATTTTTTCCAAACCTCAGTATTTTATAACGCAAATACAACTTTTTTCTTCTCCTACGAGGGTCATTCAAAAATCAAAGAGGTCTGGGGAGAAAAGTGTTGGTAGAGTAATTTTGATACTTTTATAGCTTTAAGTTGGCTTCACTTTGATTATCCCTGATTGGATGATTGATTAATATTTTTGTTTTTATAACCTCAAAAATACATTTAATAATGGCAAGTCCACTTGAAAATTCCACCTTAGATGAACAACGTTCTGTTATTCGTTTTTTACTTGCAAATATGTAAAGATATAGCAACTAACTTAAAAACTTAAGAGACGAGTAAAGTCTAAGAAGAAGTAAGTTTTCGTTTGACAACATTATTTATTCATCTCCATACGAATTGTGAACCCTTTCATATTTATTTTATATATACAGTTTGGTTTAACGTAAAGGGCCCCTTTTTAAAATTATTTATACTGTCAGCACTAATGGTAAATCCAATATTTTAATTTATTTATACGAAAATATTTTTAAGATAACAGAGCAAAATATGTTACACTTTAATTACATTATGACCAAGTACAACCATTGCAAAGCCTTTTAACAAAATAATTGATTATTGGATAGTAAACAAAGTAACAAAGTATGGAACTGTGAAATCAAACAAATATTCACTCTACAATTTGTTTATGCACTCATACATATTTAAGGATAACTTACTGTTTAAGTCTGAGTATATATTTTTACATAGTATTTGTAAGTAAATAAGTATACCAATGAGTCAGCTAAAAGCAAAGACAGTAGAAAGTACATTAATAATTGTTAACTACTAATTATTGTAAGATGACAGCTTTCCACTAAAAGATTTAGTAGTTAGACTGTTTGCAACATATACATAGTCTGATCGGTATATAGGAAACTATTTACTTATTTATGGTAGCCATTTCAATTTGCAGCCAATAAATATTGTTCAGAAAGTACTCATGTTCAATTTTATTAAATTACCCATACTATTCAATTAAGTTAAATATTAAAATGATTTTTCGATCACAATCAATTCTGAGTTGGTGTTAGTAAGTTTTTAGGTACAGAATTCATGAGAACTGAAATGTGAAAAATTCCAAACGCATCGTAATTGGCATTTGTAATTGAGTGGCGTGTCATTAAATACCACTAGAGGGAAGCTCTTTGTGAACGGGAGGAACCTGTAATTAGAGAACCAATTCGATTTGAGACAATGAAACTGAGAACCGTTATAACGACTGGGCCTTGCTAATAGGCTATTGTTAATATAATATTGCATTATATGGAACTCATTTATGTTGTATTTAATTGAAAGTAAACCATACGTCAGTGTATTAATTGAACATGGTACCAGATTTGCAATTTTGATAACCTAAACTTAATGTATAGTGAAAATTAAACCTTTGAAATTTAAACGTTAAAATAAGGTACCTAGCCTTTAATACGGATCTACTTTTTAAAGATATATTCAAGCTCCCTTAATTAAATCAATATTTATAAATAATATAAAATGTATTATCATTTTAATGCATATTATGACATTTGGTGTTTAAACATCTACTGCAATGAAGGACTGTTATTATAGTCCTGAAAGAAAGTAGTTGATAATCAAAAGTGATGAATAATCAAAACTAATAAAGAATTTTATCGAACGGTTTGAGTGAAGAGGAGTGTTATCAGATAATAGAGAACACCTAAAGAATACAGCTCTAATAAATCTAGTCCTCACAAAGATATTTTTGCACCGTGACATAATATTTGTAAGTTTTGTATACCTTCGTTTTATACTCAAACATTTTCAAGTCACTAAAAGATTACTCAAGAATTTCATTTACCTATTACTACTATCAGCAAGTTTATAAATTGTTTAGGAATATAACTAAGGCACATTACCTACCAATTTCATATGAAAACTATATGTAATTAATTACCACCTTTAATAACTCTTGTGGTACAATCATACAATTGAACAATGAATATATTTAAATGATATGAAGGAACGCTCACAGACACTACGAAGGTCCCTAGTAGTGAGGTTTTGTCACATCTGCTAATAGCACAGATAAACAACTCCTTGTCTATTGGCACCTGTTGGTATTTTCCAGTTAGGAGCCGCCCTGTCTCACCAGCAGGATTCGGTGATATTAATAATTAAAACTTTCTCTTTGTATTATTTTTGTAATTTTTCTAAATTGCCTAGCCTCTCGATTTTAGTTCTTGAAGCCCCGAACTATATGCTGCCTTTTCTTAAATTAAAATTGTATTATTTTGTGGTCACTTCAAGGAGTTTGGAAGACGATAAATAATATCAAACCCTTTATTTTGTAGTGAGAATAAAGGTGGACAGGTATAGAAAATAATCAAAGCGTCACATGTGTTAGTAATGAAGGGTCGAAGGGATTAATTGTCTTTAGAGAGAAAAAGGAATGTGACTGCTTCAAACTTGGAAGTGTTATTTCTTGCATTCGGCGAGATTCTTGTCGCATTAAGTAACAAGAATATGCATTATTTTGTTATTAATTTGTGAATACTTTGTTTTATATAGCCTATTCAATATTTACTTAATCAAAGGGTCATATAAAATGTATTGTGTAACACAAGTAAAGACAAGTTTGATATGTAAATCAAAATAGAAGATAATATATAATAATGGATTTATCAAAAGACACCGTACAGAACAATATTGTTGTCATATTGGAAAGATTTGATTTCATTTGTTCTGGTGGAACTGCAACGGTTTACAAACACAAAGAAAATATGTTATTGTGTTTCAGAGTACTTTATAAATGGCCAGGCGTCCAATAAAATACTAGTCTTTGATAAACGTTTGTTAAGATCACTTACATAGGTTATATTTTGAAATGATTTATTATAATTTATATGAACAACTAACTTATATATTAGCCTATGTTATGAGTTGTCTACTTATTGTTTTATAAAAAGTAATTGAAATTAATTTCTTAAAGAATAGAATATTTGAAAAGATTGCTTGGTGAAAATTGTCTTTTTATCAACTTAAGACTCTTGCTTAACCAGAAATTATAACTCCTGACCAATTTGCAATTGAAAAAAGTAAACATAGGTCGTGTTACACCTCATTTTCAAGGTTATTACAGCCTTGATATCATATTGACCCATACACGTACAGTCGTGTTGACCCCCATCCACCCTAAAGATAACATGATTTTTAGTTTACGTTCATGCAACTCTTCATGTTCGTCGGATGGATGTAACATTCCTAACTAATGATACTTACCACCTTTCATGTTCGTCGGATGGACATAACATTCCTAACCAATGATACTTACCACCTTTCATGTTCGTCGGATGGATATAACATTCCTAACCAATGATACTTACGACCTTTCATGTTCGTCGGATGGATGTAACCTTTCTAACCAATGATACTTACGACCTTTCATGTTCGTCGGATGGATGTAACATTCCTAACTAATGATACTTACGACCTTTCATATTCATCGGATGGATGTAACAATCCTAACCAATGATACTTACGACCTTTAATTAAGTCATTTAAATTTCCAAATTTAAAATTTTAAAAACCTTCATATATACATATAGTTAAAAATGTTATAAGTTTAAAACTCATGATGCATATAAAATTAAAGGTTATTAAAAGATACATTTTTATATTTATTGTTTTGTACAATCTCTATACGTTTTAACTGGCTGATGAAAAAACAATTGTTAACTATGAAAATAAGTTTAAGTAAACATTTTTTAACATCAACCTATTTAAAGCTGCATATTATAATAAAGGTCTCTAAAAATTAACCACTTTTCCCTACACACCTTTGCAATTATTTATACTGGTTTTAAAATGGCAGATGCCGAACTAATATAGTATTTTACTAATATAGTTTTTCATTTGCCTGTATGAAACACCTTGTATGTATATGCTGATTTGTATTTGATTAAATGTGCATTTCTGAAATTAAAAGATCATTCATTTGTTTTAAAACGTTATCGAAAGGAGCTAGAAAATGTACACAAATAGCCATACAGTGTACAGACTTGCTCTCCTTACGGTTTCCAGAACCCCGAAGGTTTGGTTTCACTTTATTCATGTTAAACGACCGTTGCTCTGTAGCTAACCCGAGACCCTGTCGTAGGCAATAGGTCGATTTGTCTGGACTCAGTGAAAAGCCTGGGTTAATCCTCTGAACCACTTCAGATTTCCCTCCAAACTATCTTTAGACGAGAGGCAGATTAACTTTAAAAGGAGTTACTGGGGCTGCTCGGATGTACAATATCCTTTCAGTACACCAATCTGGTGACTACGATTGGTTTAAGTTCTTATTTACTTTTTACCATCGCACAGCAAATATACGAATGAAACATGCATGTTTTTAACTAGAATCTACATTTTCCGGTGACAACCACGTCACGGTACTATCTACAATATTTACAAGATAACCAGACGTAAATATTGATCTACTTGACGCGGTTGTCACCGGAAAATGTAGATTCTAGTTATGACCCAGCCGCTTAAGCTTAATTTCTAAGATGCATGTTTTATTTTAACGGTAAAGTACTAGTACTCCACTCTACTAAAGCTACATTATATTGACCTAACATTACTTCCATTATTATATATACTTAACATGCAAACACTATGTAATCAATGTAACGAAAACTTATACATCCTAACCACTCACATCATTGTTGTAGTTTTTGTTATTTTAAATACGTAGCTAGCAATGTAGTATGTTTGGTAAATATTCTACAGTTGTTATATTACATAAATTTAATTTATTGATTTAAAACTATTTTACTTATGTACGTAGAACATATAAATTGAAAAAAAAAGAAATGTTATATATTTTGGCTGGAAAGCTGCTACTAGGACATCAGATTGTAATGATTTAAAAGAGCTGTTTTCAGCTGAATTGAGTGACGGATTTGCAACAGGCATTCGCAATAAATCCAATAACAATCATAAAACGGACAAAGTCCTAAGACTTGCAAAATCAGGAAAAATGGGCTAGTTTTCCCTATTAAAAGAATGTCACCTAAGTTTCAATATAGGAATTGTAAATAAATGTATAACTACCTATTTGTTAATAGGCATTAACATTCACATTCCTAGTTATTCTTTTTATCAAAAAAATTACGTTTGTAGTTACTGATATGTATCGACACTATATCTAAAGGCAATGAATATTTTGGAAATTGTATTAAAATTTCGAGTATATTTATACCTTAAAAATATACAATACGTTTGAAAATGTTTGTAAGTATTGAACAATTTGTTCAACCTTATTAAGGTATTTGTTAAAATATAATACAAATAGTCTTTCTCATTAAGGTTATAAGAAATAAAATAAATAGGTTGGGAGAAGAATTAGTTAGTTATTTATCATACGATACACTTGTTTAAAACAACCTGGAGTCAATAATTTGTAATGCATTAAAAATTCTAGATGAAAAGTATTCAAATAAATAAAAATATTTAACAATATAATTGAACAACAGTTAATAAGTGTCTAAATTGATCATTAACTACCATAATGTAGTAACGATAAGTTTGAAGAAGGAGAAGGAAAGGAATGTGATTGCTGTAAAACAAGTTAAGTTCTTTATAAACGTAATACTCATTACCCTAATTAGAGGAATTCATATTATATTTTAACAATGCAGTTTTATTTATTTCAAGAATAATTGTTTGTAAAACCTTTGTTGTGTTTTGTGGAAGCAATTAGCAACTTGGTTTCTTTTTGTTTCATTTAAATAGCCTACTTAACTGTAGGTAGCTTATTGTTCTTTGGAAATAAAAGCTACTAAACTTCCATTGTTTGTTGTTTATTTGACAAGAAGTAACATAATGAGTATTATAGAAGCAATACGTACAAAAGTCTATGTCATAATATATATTTATATTATCAATAATGTATATACATAGTATTTCAATAATTAATTTAAAAAAAACATGAAAGTGCTTATTCTATGAAATAATGTTATTTAGGTTTAATATATTTGGTAGTTTAAATAACTAAAACTGTCAAATCCATGTTTCAAGGCTGATTAAGCACATTTTAAAATTAGTTTAACAAGCTCAAAATAAATATTCAAGCTGAACTTTGATATAGGATTAAATAAATTATAAACAAGGAAATAAGATTTTTTTAATGGAAAAAAACTTTTGTTATTGATTGGTAAGAATAAAAAAATGAAAGTGACCTAAGAGAATTAATATACTACGTTTAACAACATAGTTTGCTGTGACGATGTGGTGAATCGTTTTTTTTTTGTACTTTATTGCACATATTTAAGAAAAGATTTTACCTTCCTCTAATTATTAAAACCAATATGAAATGTATTTTAATACAATGATCTAAATTATCATTAACGAAGCATTTTTAAGAACATTAAGTTTCTTTATTTTCAATAGGTTTACGATCCTTTTTATGAAAAAATAAAACAAGTTGCTATTTTTGTTCTGGAAGAGTTGGAAGTTGCCAGAAATGATAATCTCAGTAAGCTACGTAGTTATGGCAAGTTTAAGCTGTTTCTCAAGTTTGACAATAGCTTCACACTGTGTGCACTTTGAAACTAAGATGTGTAGAAACACTTTACTGAGCCTGAATGCAAGTTTGTTACGAGTTCATTAAAATATTATATAAGTATAATTAAATATTTTGTTATATAAATTGACAACCCTTCCATCGCCATAATAACGGCATCATAAAATCATTGTAAAACATAAGTAATTAATGGTTATGAAAATGAAAGACTCATATACTGTAAATGAATCTTGTAAACCCAAGATGAAACATATCACTATATCTCTTCATAAAAATGGGAAGGTATATAATAAAATATACTATACTAACGTATAAAAGAATAAGTAAATAACGTATAAGTAAAAAAAAGTAAATAACGTTGTTTGTAAACTATTTAATAATGAGCCAGGATACAATTAATTAATGTCCGTTGTAGTAGAAATGTTACAAGTTGTTCACAGTTGGACAGTTTCCTACAGGACTCGTTTCCTGCCCATACAATCACACTGGTGTAAAGGAAATACACTGTGTGCATGTCCCACACAATCAAATGAACACTCTAGGTTCTGATCATTGAGAAATTAATTTATTCAACATCCAAATCAACAATATAGTTATTTTCAGGACTGGTATTCATAGAAAAATGACAGTTGTTTTTCATCTTAAATACAGTACAATTAAACGTCCCACAACACAAATTTATTACAGTATAAGCACAAATATATTACAATACAAGTACAAAATGCACGAATATTATGGTGATCGATTTCGGTGAACCACGCTCACCTTCCTCAGACCAAAGGGATTCACAAAACAATGATTTTGTATATGTACCAACACGTATTATGCTAATTAAAAAACTATCATCTTAAATGCCCATCTCTTTCATTTTGTTTCGTACAGTTGCTTACTAAACTCAATGGTTTATAAAAAGTATTTATAAAGTATTTGTAAAGATATCAATGAATTAGACCCAAGCAATTTGGTTCTAATATTTATTTTTATTACGTATAATTAAAATGTTTTCTTTACAAATCTAAAATAAAAGTTCATTATTCAATATAATAGGGTAATGATAGCTATAAAGTTATAAACTAAATATCATTTTATGAAGTAGGTTTGTATTTTACATAATAGTTTATGAAACCAACCTTAAAATACACATTTCAAAATAAACATGTACTATACCACACACACTATTACAGAAACGCAAGACATCATTCACTTGGCTTGGCAGACACAGCTCAGGGAATACCAAGGGAAACTGGCTCTAAAGTTGAGCAATAAACTGAAAACACTTGACG
Source organism: Stictocephala bisonia (assembly GCA_035578905.1). Lineage (NCBI taxonomy): Eukaryota > Metazoa > Arthropoda > Insecta > Hemiptera > Membracidae > Stictocephala > Stictocephala bisonia. The sequence goes on along the minus strand of JAQJVL010000341.1, from coordinate 318,778 downwards.
CCTTCTCACATAAACTGCCTCCTTCCCGGTATCTTGAGTAGATAGCTATCTAGAAATATACGGGTTCTTCCTTCAGTATTTATTCACTAAAATTAAAATTTGTATTTGAGGTAAAAGAAATAACTATACATTTTCAATTTTCTTTAAATCTTAATGATATTTAATCGTAAATATTTAATTTACGTTAATTACGTACCAGAAACTAAAAAAATAACCAACATTGAAAAGTGACCGTTGCTTACTTAAGTTTATGTAATCAGATCGATAATTTATTTGACCTTTACTTCAAATTTCGATATCGATATTTGTCTAACAAAACCTTTTATTTTAATTAAAGAACAATGTCCTTATTTATATACACCTATAATGGATATCTCATCTAATAGGAATATTTGTGAATTTAATTTGTTTAGTTAATGAGGTCTGCAACCTCAGCTGGTTTAAACTGCATTACATTTAATTGAGACTACACTAGCGCTCCACAACTGTACCCTAAAACAGCTGATAGTTTGAGACACAAAACTAATGATGGTTGAGAAATCTATGGGTGTTTATAAAATCAATGGTAATAGTAACATTTATCGACGTCAAGTCTCTTGCTCAGCTGTTTTGTAATATTTTTTGTGGACAGTAATAAATTTTTTGTCCAGGTTAAGGATTTAAAAAGAATATTTGTCATAAAAATGTCATTTTGCACGAGAAACTCCACATATTGGAACTTGAATACTAGTTTAGTGTCAGATGTACTGATGAAAATCCACAGTAAATCACTGAATGTAATGTATTAGGCAAGGTTAGTTTGTGGGTGAACTGGTGAACCAGTTCTTATTGTGGTATTCACGAATACCGTTAAGCTGAAATTTCTAACTATAACAAAAGCAGTTTAGAATGATAAAAATAGACATATACTTTTATTATTGTTACTTCCTTATTATAAGTTTTATATCAGAATATTATAATGACATAATAAATTGAAAATATAATGTAAAAACGAGGTGGAAAGGAGTTAGGTCGGTTATTGGTAAAATGGAAATAGAAATTACATACTGAAAGAGAAAAATTTACCAATAGAGTAAAGACCAAGTAAAGAGAGTTTTCTGTTTTAACTCGACCATGGACTTTCATATTTATGTTTTTTAAGAGTTAGTGTAACATTACAGGGAAGATCCATTCGTCATAACACTTTTTTTATGAAGGTAATACGTTTGTAAAAAAATGCCGTACACTTGAATACCACTTCAAATTAAATATGGCAGCCACTTATTTAAAAGCAGTCACAGTTGTTGACCGTTCAAAGATACTGGCAGTGAGAGAGAAACAGAAAAAAACCGATAGTATAGAAAGTTCCATCTGTGACCAGGAATATTTGCAATGGTGTAATTTTACATATACTGTATACAAAATATTCTGTTTTACGATATGTTACCAACGATGTTATACGTATTAATATTTATACTGTCAGAATTTAAATTATGGATTTCTATTGTGGCATCGAAGGATGGGGCACATACATTCAATTAGTTTGAATGAAATCAAAATATAAATATAAATATTGTTCTTTGTGTAGAATATTTGGGCCCGATAAGTAAAGAACTGTGCAGAGAATGTCGCTCTGACATTCTAGAATGTCCAAACGAAACACTTTACGACAACTACCTAACTTAATAATTTAAAAGTGACTTTTTAACAATAGGACCCAAATATTCTACCAAAAGAACAATTTATATTTTAATTTCATTCAAACTAATGGAATTTGTGTGCTTCAATGCAACACTTCAAATCCATAATTTACACTCTAACAATCTAAGTACTAAAAAATATATAACATAGTTGGAAATGTATTCTAAAACAGGATAACTTTTGCTTTTAACGTGGATCTGCGTTCACAAATTTAATAGACAGTAAATAGATAATCATAAATTTACTTTCAAAATGTTGAGTACAGTTTGAATTGTAATTAAAAAAAAAAAACATTTAAATATAAATTCAGGTCTGAAATTACTTTGAAAAATATGATTAGATTTTTAAACACATAGAACTTGTTAACTTCAAACAACAAAACTTTCGTTTTGTTTTTTGAAAAAGAAAGCTTAATTTCCCCGAGATACTGTGATTTAGTTATTTTTATGCCGAACGTTTTACGCCCCCGTTTTCTCCTTAAAAGGAGAAGTCCTCAATATACATCAAGAGCATTCAATTTACTTTCACACCTTTCTGTCAGTTGTATTCTTGAAGCAACCAAGGAAATACGCTAATGGAAAAGCCTTGTTATTTTCAATCAAATATCGCTTCATATAAATGTGATTTAAAAGGAAGCTGAAAGAGATTACGTAGTACTTTGTAAAACAATACAATTTAGGGAGTATAAGAGTAGATTATTTGGCATACTTGGCCTACGTGCATTGTCTTTAATTAATTTTTAAAAGGACATTTATTTGACTTCTCCGAGAATACTATCGAATCAGTTAGGATTAAATTATTACTATCATTACACATATCTTCTTAATTTGTTTATGCTTCTTACATACTTCTTCATTCATACACTTAAGTGTGTATGCTTGTATTCTGTTATTTAGTTGTTAAATTTTGCTAAGATGTTAAATAAGAAGGACAGACTAAACATTTTCAGCATTTTATGTAATAACAAAAGATGTTATATTTTATTAAATAATCTAGTTCAGTAATTCATTAACATATCATTAACATTAACACAAATGTTATGTCAAGCTTTCAGCTACATATTCTGGTATGTGAATCACAATTAAAACATTTACATTAATAGAATAAGTGAAGATATGCAACTGTTGGGTAGGTGTAGTTTGTGTTCGTATTACTTTTATATTACTATGAGTACGGTTATTTTAAAGAGTGATTTTTGAACTAATATTTGCATTTTACATAATTTCTCACATATCTTGTTGATCGGCGTTTAGGAATATATAAATATAGAAATTATTGTTTTAATTATAAAATGTGAATAATTCTATAGAATGGTTGGGATATAGACTTCATTATCCTTTAAAACTAATTATTAAAAAAAAAAAAAAACAAGTTAAATATAAGTATGCATTTTTTATTGGCTTAAAAAACATTATACATATTGACCTTTATTATAAATATTTTTATTTAAATGTTTACAATAAAAAGAAATACTTCATAACTAAGTGTTTTATGTTTAATAAAATACACGAATATTGTTATTACTACAAATTTATCTCTAATTTTTACTTTCATTTATTCATTATTCACTAGTAAGACACTGATCTTAGAGATATGTGCGAATATGAGGGGCGAATGAGTGTGATGGAGGAATATGAATGAGTGTCGTCATTGTTATTAACTAAGGTCGACTGTTTCTAGTAAATAGCTATTTAATTAATGTCCTAATAGGCTGGCCAACTAAGGAATCTACACATATATGTCGAATACAAACTGTGTAGTATTGGTCTGATTTTTAGCTAACTACTAGGCAGACATTCACTTCTCTTCCCTACACAACATCTGAACCTTAACTAAAATTCAACATGGGCATCCAAGATTTCTATAGTAATGTCCATATCGATGGCAACCACTTAGCGGACGACACGTCCTAAGAGGACTGAGCATAGAATCCATCGCCTACAATATCCTCAACACTCTGTCCCCAAGTAGCTGGGTTACAGCACTGCGCCACTAGTGCCGTCAATGTATTAAACCATAACTATAAAATACTTATTTGACTGCTAAAATAATGTATAGTTAAATAATAATGTATGATGAATTTATTTTGTATTACGATTATGGCAACAATCCAGTTCACTTTTCACTTTTTCAATTTTCACTTTTTTATGTTAAAAAATGTGATCTAACCGTTTGCATCACAGTATATTCTTTCAGCTATCTCTATATTTCCCAATATACCGTGGCCCTGCTGGTTTTATATTTATTTTCACCCATTAAAATATAATGTAAAAAACGTGACTCAATCAAAGGCAACCACTAATTTACAAGCCAACACCAATAAGATAAATAAAATAAGAAAATACATATTTATTACAAACAGCTTAAAGATAATAGATTATTTATTTAGAGCTAATTAATTTTAATAATATCTAATAACATTCGTTATATAAAACTTAAATTTATTATTTATTTACTTCAACGTAGTAAAACGTACTACCAAATCAACAATTTAAAAATCTTAGGACTTATTTTATTTTTGAAAGCACACGTGCAGATGAATATAATAATATATACTAAACACAGTTTGAAATATTAAAATTATTACTATAAAACGAATTAACATTTTATGAATCATAATGATTGTTAGATAATGATTTGAACAGTAAAGAGTAAAGCCTTATTTTTTACTTGGGACCTTTTCCGTTAATTCACTACCTCTACTTTTTCCGTTACAACTACTTTTTTAATCACAATTACGATTGGGTTATGTTAGGTCAGGTTAGGCAAGGTGGCTACTAAAATTAATCACAAACTGGTAAATCCAATGATTGACTTACCGCCGAATGCTCTCTCCGTGTGTAAGTTTTTGGAAAGCGATAAAACAAGACCAGCGTTATCAGATAAGGAATACCACATTGGACATAAAAATTATTGGGAACAGCTTTTAGAGCCATAGAATAAATATAAAACGGTTGTGAATTAACGAAAAAAAATGAAATAGTAGTGGTAGAAAATTAACGGAAAAGATCCGTTCCTTGTTATTACTATTACTATTCATTATAGCAACAATTCTTAGTACTTCCGTATCCTTTATAAAAGTAGTAATTAGGGAATAATCTCAAGAAATATGTTTCATTTTCTGTAGTTTTTGCCTGACAATTAATAAAATGTGTATCTTTATATTAAATTAAACGCATAAGAAATATTTTCAATTTAGTGCATACAATCATGTAATAGAATAACAAAATAATATACATAAATTATAACTGATAAATATAACGTTTAAAAACCAAACATTATTGAAAATGTTAGTGAATATTATGAAGATATACATATTTATTTGTCTGAAGTGCATTTGGGTTTTAGGAAGTATTACTTGCTATGAGTATCAGTTCATTAAATATTATAACGTTTGTAATTTTTAATTTATTTTATTAGAAATTGTACTGAAGTAAATTTATTTCAGCTCTTCCGTTTGGTTTAGGCCACATTAGTTCATGTTTAGCACATGTATTTACGCCAACAAAAACAATCTACTAACTATTACATACAGTTTAAACAATAATAAAAATAAGGGTAATGCATGTTTTTTTCAAACGCTAAGTTGTGGAATATACGTAACCAAGATCCTGTTGGGGAGTCTGTAAATGAAAGGAAGTATGGTAGAATAGGGCACACTCTGAGGAGACCTGTAAATACCATAAATAGACAAGTGCTAGACTGGAACCTGCAAGTAAAAAGGAAGACAGCAAAACCCAGACAGACGTGGTTAAGACAGTGGAATGAGAAATTCAGGAAGAAGGGAAAACCTGGGGAGAGAAAGTGTTTGGCGCAGAACAGAGTCAGTTGAAGGTCCTTCGTTGCAGCCCTATATACCCCTAGGGATTAAAGGAAATAAGTCAAGCAAGTCAATATATGTTTAACTATGTATGTGTTTGGTTTTGGGTCATTAACAGATAATAATTAATTTAAAACACATAATAATACTGTTGTTGTTAATAAATAAAATGTACTTAGTATGTATTTTATCGTATTTCAAATTTATAGGCACAAATAATTATACGTTTTAAATGCATGATAATACTAAGCCCGATAGCAGAAACGCCTTTGACTGCAACATCCAAAGTGATTTAGACTCTCCATGGTGAGTTTAGAAACACGGAGTTAAATTAAATCATTCCTAAAAATATTAACATTACAGCTTAGTGAATTTGGTTACAAAAAAAAAATCATTTATAACTTAAGTTGAGAAATTAAATACATAATATCTATAAAAAAAAACGTTATTCTTAGTAAAGATAGAAATTACAGTTCACTTACAAACATCAATTCCGTAATGATGTTCTTTGTTACTCTATGATGATCTATTTTTTACTCTGTGGAGATGTCTTAGTTTTGAAATAGGGTTAGAATAACTATAAACCATTAAAGTTCACCAACACGGCTAGACGCTTTTATATTTGCATACAGTATTTTACTGTGAAACAATTCTCTGTATTTTAAATATATAGTGACATTTTTAGAAACATTGAGTATAATGTCAGCAGTTATATATACTATTTATATAATTTTGTCTGAAGTAGAATACATTTTGCATTTCCAAGCATGTTGCAAGAAAGGCCCACGCATTTTTATTATTACGCTTTAATTCATAAATGATTTAAGAAACAAAGTAAAATTTAAAAATACTTGTTATATTTTGTCTAATGTGAACAATGTTTAAACTTAAATAAATGTACTCTTTATGCCATCATAGTCGTAATAGAGACTGTTTTAATGTACACTTAGAGATTGCTAATGGAGGCACTTAAGGTAAAATATCTTACTATAAAAATGGCTATCACAATACTTCTGTATGATTTTGTAGTTTGATTTTACAGAAGACTTTTTCTGCTATATTTACAAGATAATTAAAGATTTAAGAAAAGATTCTAATAGAAGTATTTTATTAAATTTAACAAAAATATAAACAATATAATTTTTACTATTATTAAATCACCAATGTAATAATGTATTTGTACTGTTATAAATATATACATCACGTTAACTTTCTTGATGTCTCCTCGAAATAAGTAAAAATTATCTTTCAATAAACAAAAGCTTTACTAACGGAAATATTTTGTAAATATACAAATCAAATACCATGTGACCTCAAATATCTTTGAGGTTAACATAATCATATCGGTCTTTGCGATTGTTAAGTCCATAATTTCTCATACAGTTAAATTATTCAGGTCTACAGTTAAGTTGTTCTCATAATTACAGTTAAGTTGTTCAGCTTTAATATGTCCAAATACAGAGCTCTCGCTGAACTTACAGCTGTTATGTCATCAGTTTTGTAAACCATAGATGAACAAGGCACAGCAGGCAATTTCCGATTCGAGAACGCTCAACCTATATCTATGTGCGGTGGGGTGTTCCAGTTGCGCGGCCAATCTAGACGTACTTAGAAAGTGTGACAGTTTTATAGTATGGCAGTTAGTTGGCTTGTGTGATTAAACAATCTTTTAAATGGGGTCTGGGTAGATTCAACTATTAAAGGACGCCCTTCGGCTGTATAGTTAGTCTACAGTTTATATTTTAATTATGTACATAATGTACTACATAACGTAATGTTTTTACATATGGTGATTGTCACGTTAAAACAATTTGAAAATAAGAATATATATATTTGGAACAAGATCCAAAAGTCATCTTATTTGTGTAAGATCTGTGTAAAAGATCTGACACAAAGATCGTGTATAGATCTTTGTCAACGCCTAGTACAAAGTCATCTCGAGTATGCCACTGTTATGTTGAGTAGTGATTATGGGTATTGTATTAACACAATCAAAGCTGTTAAAAAGAATTTCCATTCATGGATGGTTTCTGGAGTTTTAAGGGCTGGTTTTAATCACCTTTGCAATCTCTCAGCCCAACGTTGGAATTTAACCCAGTCTCTATGGCTGATGACATATTGTTCGTTTACAGTCTTGCATGGCCACAGCATTTCGAATACCAAGATTGTTAGCAACACTCCATATATCATCTCTGGTAATTATTTGGATGATAACTTTTTTTAAATGTTTCCAATCATTTCAAAAGGAAGGTAAAAGTGACCTTAGAAAGTGGACATACTAGCATATATATTTTTGCATTTAGCTGAAAAAACTTTGTAATTTTAAACCCAGTTAAAAAGGAGTAAAGCAGTAAGATTTTAAGGGCCGCCATTTTTCAACTCGAATCGTTTATTTAACGTTAACCAGGTGCTCTAATTTGGACAGTCGACTGGAACATGAAATAAATAAATGTTAACATGTTTTTTTAAATTTTTTGAAACCACAATTACTACAATATATTATCAGAAACGGCTTGAATTTTTATAAAATAAAAAAAAACAAAACACCAAAGAAAACCTTTGTTTATCCAATATAAATAACTGAGGACTAAAACTGAAAAAAAAAAAAATATTATTAGGATTCAGATCCTAATTGCCAAATTGCCTCTTTTAGGATTCAGTCAGCCAAATTGCCTCTTTTATAATTTTAAAGGCATAATTTAACGTATGTAATTTTACATAATAATATAAACTTACTCATGTATAGAATATCAAAATCATAAAACACGCGTAAAGAAATAATCACTTTACTATACATTATAACGTATAAAGTCAAACGGAATGATAAAATACAGAAATAATTCACTAAAAGGCACTCTTTTATTTGCACTAATAATTTCAACAAAGTGAGTAAGTACTCAGGGTTTGGTAGTTTAAGCGTAAATTAATATATTTAATCAAACAATGCAACGTGATTGAGGGATTTAATATTGAGAATCACAGTCAAATATTATAGGAGGTATTAATTTAATTTTAATTTATTTAATGAAAAAATAACTAACATATTGGTTCAACAATATATGTGTGATTAGTTCGTGGATTCCACCTAAATTATACATTTAAATTAAATATGTTATTTAACCTATATTTGATGTTAAACTGTATTTAAAAAGAAGTGCAACAATGCAATTATTTTAAGTACCGTTTTTTACCGTTGTTGTTTAATTACTGTATATTTCATATTTATATTTCAACATGCGTCAAGATAATTATTATTTCTACTATCTTATTTATTTAATAATACATATATTTTGCAAACTTTACTTGAATAGAATTATCAACAAACAGTTTAGTATGTATTGGCTTATGGAAAACTAACAGGTTTTTTAATCCAAAGGAATTAACAATTTTATATATTTAATAAATTATGTACATAAATATAAATTAAATTAATCATAATGATATTAAAATTAATATTTTAATTTTCTTGTTGAATTTGAAACTTGGCTTCTGGTCTTTCTTAAAAATATGCTTACTATAGAAAAACAATAAATAAATGCAATGTAAAGAAGTAATAGTTTCTAACTGGATTAGAAATCAGTCAGATTGAATCAGCAACTAGAACCTTTCTAAGAAATTACTTGAGTTTATATCCGCTATAATAGTTTCACTAACATTGATTCGGATGGACTTTGACAATAAACGTTGAGGAATTTACTTCCTTTCAAGTACGATACTCAGTTTTATAGGTTTAATCAAGGTTATTGATACTATATGGCTTGTATACATTACTTATATCTAGGACACCATTAATGAATTAGTTTTATTTTATTTACATATTGTATACAAATAGATAATGAAGGCCTACTTGCTTTTCAGGTACTATAAAGTACAACTGAAAAATGGATAGGCCAGATAAATATTTGTATGGGTACGTAAATAAAATATCATTATTCTGAAATGGAGTATTTTGTATTTAATATAGTTATACAAATAGTTTGGTAAGAACATAAATGTATTACTTAATGAAATATTTCTCTAATATAAGAGTACTGAGTTCTAACAAAATTGTATCTTTATTGTGGTATGATTTGTACTCTTCAGGTATATACATTTCGGCTTATAATCAAATGTGTTTTTATCCACTATAAAATTATTTGAGATTTTAACTGACAACATAAATTTTATGTTAAGTGTGTGCAGAACAGATTAGGAGGCTCAGTAAAGTGTTAACAGGATGGGTGGGTTGGCCCAGTCAATTGTGTACAGAGTGGGTAGGTGGGCCTAGTCGAGAACATGGAAAGTGGGAGGATAGGCCAAGTCGTGTGTGCGCACAGTTGGTGGCTGGTGCACTTTAAAATTATGCATTTAGTCATAATATTTGTATTTTTTTCACACACACTGTGCTTTCAAAGAAATTGCAATAAATAATCTACAATCACAAGAATACCATTTTGTATGCATAGGTAAACTTAAGTTTATAAGAGAGCACCAGCCCATATTAGATTAGGATTTGTAATGGTACCTAACTAAGAATAAAACTTTACACTTTGGGAAACTCTATAAGAGAAACCATTGACCTCCTTCTGCATTTATAATCGTTAATTTAAGTTCCGTCCAAATTTAGTACGTTTGAGGAGTTTTAACATTTGTAATATGATGACAAATGTTTTTATATTGAGATAATTTCAAACTTACTTGATAAATATTTATTATTCCACATACAAGGTTAGAACTAACACAAAATATAACGTATGATTTTTATATGAAAAAAAAAATAAAAAAATAAAAAAAATAAAATAACTTGTGTGCTGCTGGTCCATCATGTTACTCTTTTATAGGATGATCTAATGAAGCACCTTATGTATACAGAATATAATCTATGAGATTGGTTTTTTTACAGATAAATATATTGCAATACGACAACATTTTTGCTTTTTTTTAAATTTTTTATATTAAAAAATGTATTACATTAGTTAGTTACTGTCTACTGTTTAGTAATATTTGCAATAATTTTACCATTTCAGTTAATTTTTATCAGAATAATCTCTTAGTAGTCAGCATCATAATCCTGATGCGTGTTAAACGAAAATTTTAAGGATATCTTATTTAACCAGTTGAAGTTAAGGTTCATAAGCCCTCTCTAATACAACCTAGAGACCAATGGCTTTACGTAACTTCCGAACCACCACCGGGCAGGCGGGCTGCGTGCAAGGACGGGATCGCTCAGACGGTCACCCATCCAAGGAATGTATGTTGCTTGAAGCCATTATCTTGCGATAACGTAGGAACTCTCTGGTCAAGGCCACTGGCAAGGAGTTTTACAAGAGCTGTATATCTAAAAAGAGTTCAAAATGCGAGAAGGTACGATTTTATGTAAAACTAAAAAGTTCATTGATGTTTGCTGGCCGTTGGTAAAACGTTTTACCTGTAGCCAATTTGACTGTGTTTATTAAATCCTAATAAGAAGGTTATTGTAAAATAGCAGCCTTATTTGGCTTATACGTATTTAAACGTGGTTTTAAAGTAGCTAATATAGAGTTATCAGTTTGGCTTTAAATTCCCCGAAGGTGCACTTGTTATAAGACAAGACTGTTGTATTGAGAAAGTCATTGACGTAATTATTGAAATAATTCATTCAGGTAAACTAATAATCGCAGTCTGAAAATGGCTTCGGAATACATAACATTTTATCACAACTTTTGAGAACTTTCTTTTATTTGTTATAACTGAAATTAAGTACAATAGGTAAATGAAATAAAATTCTCATACAAAAATAAGCAATAGTTTGTAGATATCAAATCATGTTCTACAGTTTTCAATAAAATACAAATATTAGTAAATTATAATGGGATGAAATTTTTTTTTCAAAAGTCTAAAATAACATTAATTCCGTCTTTGTGTTCAAAAACGTAAAAACCAATAAATATAGACATAGTTTTAACAAAATAATGTTTAATCTTTTGTTTAGTAATGCTCGATTGTCGTCTCCGTTTCTGGAAACACGTCGAAGTAGTGTGAGAAAAGGCAGCAAAGGTGGGCATATCACTCAGCAAATTAATAAGAAATGTTGGTAGCCCTAGATGAAGCAAAAGAAGATGTCCACCGTAAATGCCATTCTCCTGTAAGGCGAGTATGTCTGGGCGGGTGCGATGAAGGAAAGGAGATATAGTAAGTGCCTGTGGCTGTGCAACAAAGAGCAGCGTTAAGGGTCGCCTGCGCCTACCGTACAGTTGCCGATTCGGCATTGATGGTTGTGGAGGGAATTATTCCCCTTGATTATAATTCGCCTTTGAGGCTATCATTCGCCAAGCACTCGAGCGAGGCAGAAAAGAAGCAGTGGTAGAGGCCAGGATGGAGACTCTCTGAGCTTGGCAGAGACTCTGAGAGCACTGATGGATGGTGGACTCGAGGCCCGGATCGGCCGGAGTCATGGAGGGGTTGTTTTCTAACTGTGCCAGCTACATACGGGTCACGAATACATAAGGAAGTATCTGTACCGAAAGGAGAAGGTAAGGTCATCTCAGTGCAAGTACTGGTCGGAGGACATAGTTTTTCGTATGTAGGGGGAGAGAAGAGCACTTGACTCCGTGGTAGGTGCTGTTACGGCAGACACCATAGTGGAAGCAATTCTGCCAAGTAAAGAAACTTTGTAAAGTACGTCAACATAGTACTACGTACACAAAAGTTAAGAAGGATGTCTGACAACTAGATGTACAATACGAAGTAGAAAAGTGATCTCGTAAGAGCGCAAGACACGCGGCCAGGCTTGAAGTCATCCGAAAGGGTTACGGCTTGGATCACCGCAGTTCGTTAGGATTTTAGTGGATGTTCCCTTAATTGAAGACTATTTTTAAGGGCGAGTACCATACTTAGAGCGTAAATACATTTCTCCTACGTTAAAAATAATCCATTGTTCATTTTTGCAGAAATTTCGATGGCTACGAACAATCTATATGTTTACTTTTAACAATTATCATATTAGTCAAGTTTTAACATTTTTTAAAAAGTAAGCGAAAAAAAATCATATACAATATCCGATCGGAAAGTATTTTAAAGGCCGGTCCACACGCTCCGTTTTGCACAACGTTTTGTCTGCGCAGTCTTAAGACGGAATGAAAACGTTGCAATTTGCAGAGCGTCCACACGGCACAGACATATCCGTATATGTTGCTCAGTTTTGTGTGAGATCGCCATGGAGGAGGTACTACTCTGGTCGATTTTCGCGATGTGTATTGTTAAAAAAAAGATTGGAACATCTCAGAAGTACCCGGCGTTCAAAGTGGTCGCGGAAGTGGCTTCTAAAAAGGCAGCACATTTCCCATATCAAATTATTGCGTGAATTACGTGATGAACCTAATGATTGGCGGAACTACTTGCGAATGGACATTGACACATATACTTATTTATTGGAATTGGTGACACCGCATATCAACAAAGAAAATACTTGTATGAGAACAGCAATATCAGCACATGAAAGGCTAACAGCAACTTAAAGATTTTTGGCAACTGGTAGAAGTTACAAAGACCTGGAATTCACAGCAATTATATCGAAACAAGCGTTAAGTGAAATCATTCCCGAAACATGTGAAGCTATCTACAAGGTGCTGAAGAATGAATACTTGAAGGTAAGTAAAAATTTATTTAATTATTTATTTAATTGTTTATTTTATTACTAAGCATTGCTAATTACAATCATATAACAATATTGATAATACCATAATGCTATTGTCTATAAAAGATTTATATGAACCTTAAAAGTAACATTAGTGTTTCACAAAAGTTAGGCTAAGCTGAACGAAAATGCACGCTAGTACTTCAGTTTGGTTGAAATGTTGACATGTAGTTTGCAGAGGAAATCTGTTGATCTTGTTCACCTTCCTGTGGGATGATGCGTGAAACTGCCGGAGTTTGCCCAATTGTTTCATACTCCTGAGGGTGTGTAAGTTGTTCTGGGACGTAGTTACGTGGCATAGGCTGCGAGAAGGAGTGGTATTGTGAAGAAAGAGTATTTGGCATTCTCAAATGTTGGGGCATATTCTGTTGATGCCAATTCCGTAAATTCGTTAAATTAAAATCATCTTGTCGCTGGCTAGCCATATTAACAATTTGAAAATTTCTCGTAAGCGTACCCAACTCCGCTTCGAATAAAACGTCGGAAATTAGTTTCTGAGCGATAGCGTTTTGTGAAGTAGAGACGTCTCTGAGTTTATTAGCCACATGTTTTCCAAATACCTGAAAAGCATCCTCTGCCTGTAGCGACTCGAGTTTCTTTCCTACCAACTTCATAACGTCAGTTGTGCCATCATCATTTGTAGCTGCCTTTCTCTTACGAGTTGAAGAGTGCGATCTTGAAGTATTGCGGGACAATACGCTACTAGAATGAGGAGTTGATGCTCCGGAAAGAGGAGTAGCAACCGCTTCACTGCGTCCACCGTCAGCAGCAGTTTCTTGCCCATCTTCTTCCACCTGGAAATAATAAACAATTATCGATCTCTGTAATTTTAATTATTATTATTATTTTTTTTTAAGTTACGATAAATTAAATTATTTTATTTGCTTTCAAGATATTTTATTCATTTTTTTTTTTTTCAGTTTCCCAAGACTGAAGAGGAGTGGCTGGAAGTTGCAGCTGAGTTCGAAAGAATGTGGCAGTTCCCTCATTGTTTGGGGTCAATTGACGGAAAACATATTAGGATTGTGCCACCTAAAGGAAGTGGGTCCTATTATTTCAATTATAAAAAAACCCACAGTGTTGTTCTTATGGCAATAGCCAATGCCAATTGCGAATTTTTGTATTGTGATGTAGGCACAAACGGTAGGATCTTCGATGGAGGAGTATTGAATAACACTAAATTCTATGAAAAGCTCGTTAACAACGATTTGAGAATTCCAAAACCCTGGTGCATTGGAAGTTCAGACAGAGTGTTAGGATATGTTTTTGTTGGTGATGAAGCATTTGCTATGCGTCCAGAACTTATTAAACCATATCGACGAGAAACATTGACAAGGGAGCGAAGAATTTTCAATTACCGCCTATCTAGGGCAAGGCGTGTTGTTGAAAACACGTTTGGAATTTTGGCTTCTAGATTTCGAATTTTCCACACAAATATTAATTTGAAGATGGACAACGTTGATATTGTAGTTCTTGCGTGCTGCATTTTACACAACTTTTTGCGCAGAAGGTCCCCCCCCAAAACTATACCCCTCCTGAAAGTTTGGATCGGGAAAATATTTCTGAATGTACTCTTGAATTAGGTGAAAGATGTGACCCAGAATTATTACACGACCTGCAGCGTGGAACAAGAGGCCAGTTTTTGAACAATGCTATCATGGTCAGAGATCAATTTAAAGAGTATTTTAACAATGAGGGGTCTGTCCCTTGGCAAGATAAATTTATAACTTCAAATAATTAATGGTTTATTTAAGTAAATTTAAAAAGTGTTCATAAAGGAAATTTTTAGTAACTTTAAACAATTAATGGTGTATTTAAATAAATTAATAAAGTGATTACATAAAGGACTTTTTTTTTCTTACCTGTTCTGGTGGATCGTCACTTTGCGAGTCTTCATTTTCCTCCATGGTATTCCTAGACTGCCTTGGTGTCTCCTGATCATTCAGGAAATGTAACAAATCAAAATACCAGAGAGATGGCTTGTATCTTCTCTCTTCTCCAGCCCCAGATCGAATCGATTTATTTATTTTAGCCAATTCTTTTCGGTACACGCTTCTCAATGAATTTATTTTTTTCACAACTGTCTCCCGGTTTGCCGTTACATCAATTTCTCTAAATTTATTAGCTAAAATTTCATACGCCTCCGCCTTTTTATCCCTGTCACTGTATTCTTTTGATTTTACACGCCAAATGCACGGGAAACTTTCATACAGAGCAATAAAATCAGTTAAAAACTCCCTAGAACATTGCCGAAGGTCAGCCATTGTCGCCCGACTAATTGAAACTGAGTAGCAAAACGGATCGGAAAACGGTGCTACCGTCCACATGCGCCGACTTGCCTGCGCAGTTCAAGGAAATCTGAGCTCTCTGGCTCAGTTTTACTAAGACTGTACCGTCTTCCAAATGGATTCAAAACTGCACGGTTTTCCAGTCCACACGCAACGTTTTATCTGCAACGTTTTGAACTGCGCAGACAAAACGTTGTGCAAAACGGAGCGTGTGGACCGGCCTTAACAATTCAAATAGTTGATGTAGTTTTACAGAAAAATAAATTGATTACTGTTAATAGGCAAAAAAGTATAGATTTTCAAAAATGAGCAAAATATATTATTTTAGGCATATTCCTAACTCGAAATTGTTCTAAGTATGTAAACTCCAAACGTAAAATCAGCTTAAATTTGTGTAAGGAAACTATATAAACTCTTAATTTAGTGGGTCTTTTTCTGAACTCGTCATAGGCGCTTTCTATAAGGGTGTCGGTTTATGCACAAGACTCTTCCAACGTCACCATTATCCAGAACATTAATTATGTAGCAGATAAAATATACCAGTAATTTATGAAATGTTTCAGGCATATTTTTATTGAATTTTTGAAAATTTTAAGGTTTAAAAAATGTGAGATTTATTATGCACGTAGCATTACCAGTATAATAAATACAGTATTGGTATTTAGAAATAATATTACTAGGCTAATAACTAAATACCAAATGTAATATCTAGCTTATTACATACTCACACTATTTGCCAAAATATGTATTTGTACTTTAGTCCCCTATAATGGATATTGCATAATTAATAATCTCAGCCAATCGTTGCTTATACACATACAGTAATACATCGATCACAATATTACATTTAGTTACAGTTAATTATTACAAACATCTTTACTATTCGAATATTTGGAGAGATAAGAAGGGAAGGATATCCGATAGCCCTAAAATATTAAAATATTTTTAGTAGTTATTGAAACTTGAATAATGATTCTTCAAAGGAGTTTTATTGGTGATGCAAACTCGTTATATCTGCTATTGCTCGTATAATGAATTCATACATTAGTTGCCTAAGGCATATAATAACTATTCAACTAGGTTATGTAATGTTTATTCAACAGATATTTATTTGCAATTGGTAATAGTTAAAAATATATTTAATACACTTTGCTAACGTTAAAAATGGGAGGAAAGGTTGGCAATACTGAATTAAAATTGCTGGCAAGACAGCAGTTTAAGTTTTAAGTGATAAGTCTAGAAAAAAAAAACTTCTTGTGTTCTCCTACGTACTGTGTTAAGAATGTTTCATATATTGTTAATAAATTGATATAAAAGCGTTTGAAATCCTTTTTTTTTTATGTAAATAACCTAGTGAAAAATCCGCTATTTGTAGTACTAAGAATGTAAAAGTTCTCATAATGTTTAAAAGTTCAAAATATTTGATAATTATTAAAATATTGAGTAACTATTCATAAAAGATATGGATAACAACTAATTGGATAAGAAGGTATCTATAAAAAAACCCATCTCTTATTATTTTATTATTATCATTATTCACTAAGACGCCGATAGTAGAGAAACTGCTGGATATGAGGGGTGAATAAGTGAAGAAAGTAGGTACACGAGTGTAGCCATTGTAAATAATGAAGGCTGACTTCTCGGTAGAAAGAACCATTCATTATTAGCCCAATAGCCAGATCAACTAAGGTTTACGTGGAATCCGAATACCACGTAGTACTGTTCTGATTTTTAGCTAATTGACAAGCTTCATACTAAATTCTCTTCACTACACAACAACAGGACCGTGATTACCATCCAACATGGACACTCCAGACTTCTCTACAAGTGTTACGCCGATGACAACCATTGAGCGGACGCAATGTTGGGTATTAAGAGTACCGAGCATAGAACCTATCGCCTACAATATCCTCAATAATTCGTCCCCAAGTAGCTGGATCACTGATACATCACTGAACCAATAGTGCCGACTTACATTTTATATTCCTTAATCAAAACAATATTTCATAGATGGACAAAAATAGCCGGAGCTCTTGGCTGGAGAAGGCGCAATTACAATAGGAGAATGCTGAGTGAGTAAGGTTGGGTGGTTGGGGAAGGCTTGCTGTTCTGCGGTTCTTGGTGATACGGATTTAGATGTTGTTTAGTTGATTTTGTATCTACCGTAAATTTTCATACTAGGGTTTTAAATAATTTGCCTGACTAGCGGGTGTTGTTATAAAACTATAAATTTGCAATAAAATATTGTCATATCTGCCAATCCAGCATGTGCCTTAACCTTGCAAAATAAAGTTTACTATAAATACTATTTTCTAACATAGTATTTTGAAATTCCATTCTATTATAATCGTACATTTGATTTTAGACTTATTGTGATCTTCAAATTATTGAAAGTCCAATATTTAATACATATATTATCCTTGTATTAAAGTTCATTATTCAAACCCAAGTTCTTAAATTCAATAAAAGTGGTATTAATGTATTTGTTCTTAAGTAGATTCGGCTATCAACAACGTTAATTCACTCTTTTAAAATCGTTGAACTATCTAAAACTATATCTCTCTACTTTAGCATGATTTGAGCATGTTTGGTCCTTCTACTTTGGAAGCACAAGTGCTTAACACTAGGCCCTCAAACATATTTTACAGATAAGTAATTGGTTTCCTGTCTTATTTCAGAATATCATCATCCCACAAATGGGCCTTTTTACACTTTACTATTGACTTTACGATATATCCTCTGGGTTTTCAACAAAAACAATGTTATTATAATTAAACTATTTTATTGCGAAAATCGTCTACTTCTTTAATGTATACACCTCATTCGAATATAGCTGAATTGGAACTAAACATAAAATTATAATTAATGAGAAGCCTCTTTTACGTTTTCAATGCATGATTACGAATGGAAAATGTTATTTCTTAAGTAATCATATATGAATTAACCCTTGTTAGTCACAAGTCTTCATATGGTTAATGTTTCTCAACCTTTACCTTTCAATCAAACGTGTAAATGTAGATTCAAATTAAACTTAACAAGTTTAACCCTTAAATGTTAACAAAGGCTTTGACCTTTCCTTAAAGAGGCAATTAAGTTAACGTTCACTTACATCCAAAGTACCGAGGGATTGTAGTTAATACTGTACACTAAAATTACGTTAGCTTAAATAACCATTTTATTGAATTTGTTGAACTCTTATCTTCCCAAATGTTTTACATTATTATTATTTATTAATTGTAGATCGTTTTACAGTTAAATCAATAAGGGGTTTTTATTGTATAAATTGAAATCACGTTATATCTTTGATTAGGAAAGTTACAGACAATACTTACACTGTGATAACAAATAGATAACTTACTGAAAAATAATTAAAGTATATTTTATACCTGTCTAGATTATATTCATTAATGTCAAATTGAAATCCTTTTTGAAGCAAAATAGCTAAGTGCAAAAATAAAAGGAGAAACTTATATTTCATAATCAAAACTTAAATTAAATTTAACTTAAGTTAAATTAAACACTATATTTAAGTTTTATCATTTAAAAAATTGAGTTATAAGTATAATATGTTTTCTTTTGTGTTCAATATTTTTATCAGATTAATACTTTTTGATCTCTAATAAACTTGTCATTTATTAACAAACGTCAACGAGGAAGAGTGTTTCATTAAGTACGACAGGTATTACTTATTCAGACTCTCTGCAGTTTATCATGTGCATCGTTGACTCAATACCATTGCATAATTAACGGAATATTTTGCCTATAATACAAGTGGATTGCTACTTCCACTCGAATGGCCAATATGTTGATTGAATACTAAATAAAAATACTATGTAGTAATAACTATAATACCACCCACTCGATTACCATCAACATATTTTAGTTACCAGATGATTTTCCTTTCATACCAAAACAAAAATTTCACGGTGAGTGTGAATGTGAGTTTCATTTCAACGAATACCAGCCTTCAAATGACGTGAATTACAATCAGCTTTTTAAATTATGCAATAGTCACGACACAGTGACTCGGCTTGGCTGAATAATTTACTTATTAGTCGTATATTGTTTATTTTACTGTCTATTATTTAATCTATTAGGTTTTCTACCAATGTTTTGTTTCCCGTTTTCATTTAGATCATGATTCGGAAAAATAAAATTAGAACCATATACGAGGAATTATACCATACCTCATACTAGTAGGTATTTTTTCTGATAATATGACAAATATGTTTGGAACATATGAAAAATATCTTGTTTCAGATGAAATTTTTGTTATTTTCGGATGACCTGATGTTTTGCCATTTCCTTAAATACTGATACACACTCATCACATATATATATAGAAGAATTTGAATGTTTGAATCCTTTTTAGACTTATATACAGCCTGTTGTGCAGTACATACCTTTCTGTGAACGTAATTTGAATATTTGGAGTTGCTTTTTATTATTTTGAAAATTGAGTTATTAGCACAGTATGTGTTCTTGAGTGTTCAATATTTATATCAGATAAATAAATTCTCATCTCTATTAAAACGATATTAGGTATTGGTTTGTTTAATGTCTTGAATATACGAGTTATAATTCGTATAAATGTATTACTACATGAATTAGTGGGCCAGTCATTAATATCGCGCGCGCGCGCGTGTGTGATGTGTGTGTGCGTGCGTGTGGGTAGATTGGTGGGATATTACTACCTTATGTATATTGGTGGGTTGGTCCCCCTGTGTGCGTGTGTGGGTAAGCGTTTTGCTATATATCTTAGTCTTCAAGACAAGCTATACTGTATTCAGTTTTGTGTACTCTATTATGTGGAATATAACTGTACGTTGTACCGGGTCGTTTGACCGGTACGTTTCGTTACTTTCGTCGTGGTCTGCCGGGCTGCCTGAGACCGCTCGTGCCCGGCGATTCGCTTACTTTGGTGGCAGTTGGCTCGGACTCGTTCGTTCCTTGTTCCAGCTCTGGTCTGTCAGATTGGCCGTCTTTTCGACTTGTTCTCCGCCTCGAGTCAAATCATGTCCGGCTAGAGACTCAAAAACTCCAGGGTCCTTGAGTGGGACGTTTTCCCTCAGCCTGCCGTCCGGGGATGGTCGACCATCTACACTGCCAGCCTGGCCTGAGGACCATGTATAGAGGCCATTTACGATCCTGCGGCCCCACCTACATCCTTGGATAGGAGTCTTCTGTCCTCAGGTCAGTGCGTTCCATTTTTGTTTCCCGGCGGCTGAGCTGGGGGTGATAATTTATGAAAAAAAAGAAGAAGAATATGTTTGTGGAACTATTTAATGTGGCCTAGGCCTAACACTTTACAGTGATTTATGCAACACAGCCATGGGGACTTATATGTAAAAAAAAAAAAAAAAAAAACTTTTAAAATACACAAAGAACTTTTGACGTTAATATTTATTGTTATTTAGTAAGTACATTATTTTGTTGTTATATTTTTTTTAGATTTTATATTTGTTAGGTCCCTACTGTTAAATTATGTTATTATTTATTGTTATGTTTAGGCCTAGTGAGTTAATTAGGGTTATTTATTTTTTTTGTTGGTTGTAGTATGTCTTGAAGTGAATTTTTACTAGAACGGTACCGTGTTATATATTTTTTAATTGTTTAATTTTTAAACTTTCACCAAAAGGGGATTATGGTTCTTTTACTTAACTTCCTATTCGGAGCCGCCCAGGGATTCCGGCTTACTCCCTGGCCTCGGTGGAATCATGGGATATGGGCTAAATTGCCGGGTTAATTGGTGTTATCGAAATTGTTTCTAAATGTTCACTCTATAGTTGTTAATAAATTGTCTTACGTTTTGGGTGTCTCAGGCTTTGCTGCAGATAGGCCATGTAGCTGTAATTGTTAATTTTGGTTATGTAGCGTTCGTTGTTTTTGTAGCTTTTGTCTTTATCTTGTTAATTTTAGTGTTTCTTGTTATTTATTTAAGTGCAATCGATATTGTGGGCTTCTGCCTATTGATACTGTGGCCTTCTGCCGGCCAGTTTTTGATTAATTGTTTGTTTTATTGATAATAAATTAGTTTTGCTCAGCTGCCGAGTTTTATTTTGACCCTCCAACTGCCACCCGTGATCCCATCGCTTGACTAATTTTGAGCCATCCCCCCAGTTGGCACGCTTTCCAGTTTTGGTGGGGAGGTTGGGTCTCAACGTACTACATAAAAATCCACTTGCGATATCATACATTTTGTCAGAACACGTTGTAATAGTTAATTCTGCTAAATGTAGTTTTGTTGCATAGTTTCTATGTTAAAATAGAACGAACGCTTACACTTCCTCTACCTACCAACAATAATTATTTTATAATCTGGAAGCTAATGTCCAATCCAACAAAGAGAGAAGTAGCCTGCTTTTACCTAAGTTATAGGCTACCTAATTGTATTACTATAATATTATAAAACAGCAAGACATTAAGTCTACGTTTTGTCATGGTAAAGACTATTTGAAATAAATTCATGTGTGTTTAAATAATGTTTATTTCTTAGGTGATAAGAGTGAGCTACTAGCTTTCCACAATGTATAATTACGTAGTTAAGTAGGAAAGTAAACATAATTAATTTGAATAACAAAGCTTATACATCGGTCATATAACATTACTTCAGTATTCTTTCTTGGCTAGAATGCATAATGTAAGCATAATAAATTATGCTAAGAAGTCCACCCTCTCTTTCCTTCTTGACTTTGTATGTAAAATAATGAATCAAGAAGAGTAAACCTTCCATAAATAAGAGGATTCCGGACTTTCTAAGACTAACTGTAATGAAGAATAGTTATTGGTGGCTATTCTTTACAAAAAAGCTCGATGCTAATCTTTTCAAAACTCTACTAAATATTTATACATTTCCAATCTTAATTTAACCATCGGAACAGTTATTGTTAACATGGAAAATGTATATTATATTATAGTATTTATGTATATAATATTATATAGAAAATTAATATAATACACATACATATATATCCAAGAATAAGTTTTTAATATATTGTAATGTTTCAAAGATCTAATTAAATAACTTAACCTTTGAGTAATTTAAGCAATATGGATCCAATTGAGTAATTGAATTTGCATAAATCAATTTATATTTGAATATTCAGATAATCATTAAAAATTATATTACAAAATTATTATAATATTTAATGGAATTCGTATAACAATAATAGTTTATATTTTTTAATTTATTCTTTAGGTAGTTTTCTGGCTACCATCGATACTTATATTTTATTAATACTTATAAATGATTGTATATATATTAAACATCTATTGTATGTTGTAGTTGAGCTGGACCCCACTAACAAACTATATTTTGTTATTTTATGGGGCCAAAATTATTCAAGCTATTCTTAATGAACTTATTCTATTTCGTCTGTGGGACAGTAAATATCTAAAACATGTCTTTAGAATTATTAAGCACTATGGAATCAGTTATGATGGATATCACATGAAAAATTCAACAATCAAGCTCTTAATTTATTTAACAATAGTTTTTGCACCACGCTTGCTGGAAGTATTTGACTATTTCATATAACCTTTAAAGCACATAGATATTTGTACTTAAGAAATAGATACATAATTTTGTGATATTATATACGATAATTTGGATATTATAATGATATTGTATAATTCAAAGATTATACAATATGTACAATACAAACATGTCTATTCAACATTGCGGTGAATTTGATCAAATGTATATTTTTAATTAAAGTTATAGTTTTACATGAAAGCAATATTTTAATTTTATTTAATAAGTGTTGAGTTTATAAAATATACCAAAAAGTATTAAGGGAAAACACTTTTATGTATGAAATTGTATGTAATAACATAGTTCATTATTTTTATTCCAGCAGAGCTACATTAAAACGTCAACTCTCTGACAGTAGAAACAACGGAAAATACAGTTTATTGTGAAAACACTTTGTTTCCTCACAATTAGTCAGAACGAAGATCAAAGTAGGTCACAATCGTTAATAATCTAGTTTCCAACCCAACCAGCTATTTATCGACCTCTGTTATGTTTATATGTGAGTGCTACCATAAAAGCTTTGGCACCAACTCGTTGTTGGTTTGTACTTTTAAAATGGTGGTTGAATTGAATTCAATTCATTTATTAATAATATTCTCGCATAACTTACAAACAGTTTATAACTTGTCATCTCTGTAGCGATACAAGTTGAGAGATATACTATAATTTTTGTGTAATTTTACCACAATCGAATTTTTATATATACAATAAGTATAAATAACAATGACTTTTAATCAAATATATAACCAAAACAAAACAGTTACAAATAAATAACAATAAATAAACTACAATAACAGGCCAAATAATAGATTAATACAGTACATTGAGAATATATCAAGTGAAAAGCAGACAGCAGCTTTAATGTAACGAGTATAGGCATTTAGTCTTATCT
This sequence comes from Stictocephala bisonia, assembly GCA_035578905.1. Lineage (NCBI taxonomy): Eukaryota > Metazoa > Arthropoda > Insecta > Hemiptera > Membracidae > Stictocephala > Stictocephala bisonia. Next base: position 294,910 of record JAQJVL010000341.1, on the reverse strand, counting down.
CAAATTCCAAGCATTTAGCAGTGCCTTCAGACATGAAAAGCTTTTCCGGATGGCTAAAGTGAAAGCGTCTAACTGAAATGAAGTAATTAATGTATAATTTGACAGATAAATAATTATTCGTATTTAAATTACTCACGTATGAGTTAGGATTTTTTTTAGAAATATTTTTTTCAGAACGCGTCATCACTGTATTGCTTATATAGTGCCCTGGCGATGACAAGGAAGCCCATCACAGGCACTTCAGGGCATTCGCCCAGGAACTGTTTAGTAAGCTCCGCCCTGACAACATTGTTGGAGTTGTCTCAAGGACACGGGTATGAGGGTGGCATAGTATACTTAAACATGTTTGATGGCCAGGAAGATCGTTCTCATCGCCATTATATGTTTGAGAAATCCTGCAAAGCCAGAAGAGATTATCTACTATTATCTTTATTATTATTATCTTATTTATTATTATTATCTTTATTATATTATACTACTATTTTACAAATGTAACTAATTTGCCAGTGGCTTTGACTGGAGGGTTTCGACGTTATTGCAAGATAACGGAGTCAAGCAACATCGAGCGTGGCTGTCCCTTGGATGGGTGACCACCTGAGTGATCCGTCCTTGCTCGCAGGACCCTGCCCGGTCACTGGTGGTGGTTCGGAAGCCACCAAACCGTTGGTCCCCAGGTTAAGTGTAACCTTCGGACTTAAGCTTCGTCTGGTAAAATAGGACATCCTTTAACTTTTTTTCTAAATTACATTTGTGATACGGTTCCAGGTTAGTTTCCTACGCTGAGGAGGGGTTTTTAATGAGTGGTCACTTTTCTTTTAAGAAAATATAATGCTGATAGCTCAACTACAAGTCAGCTAAAACGCTTTCCTCTCCTTACCTCTCCCCCAATGATGCCGTTGTTACACTGCCAAATTTGTACACTTAATTTTTACACTGACAAAGCATTAACCTAATTATCATTTCTATTTTTCCAGTTTATTTTAATGATCGATATTTTGCATTATTACCTTTTTTCATGATATAAAACTTTCTAAATATCACGGCCGTAAATGTAGCACAATTTTTCACAAAAATGTAGCAAGTCATAAAATATATATACCAGCGATGTGATGAAATTCCTGCGTAAATTAAAAACATACTACTTATTACAAGTGTAGTTTTCATTTAGTATTTATCCTAATCACCCCTCACCTAAAGGGTGTTTGATGGTCAAAGTAACTGTAACAGGGTTAGAGAGGCCCTGACCACATCATCGAGCCTTGTCAAGTGATCTCTCTCACCCATTAGCCAATCCACTGTAAGCAAATTACACCTAGAGGAAATTCAGGATAGGTGTCCAATGAATGTTTGACCCTCAATTAAGTGGACTAATGAATCAGACTTACCAATCAATTTATTTACTTCTCGAGTTCTCAAGGACACGGGTATGAGGGTGGCATAGTACACTTAAACATGTTTGATGGCCAGGAAGATCGTTCTCATCGCCATTATACTGTATGTTTGAGAAATCCTGCAAAGCCAGAAGAGATTATCTTAAGTCTTACACATGTAACTAATTTGCCAGTGGCTTTGACTGGAGGGTTTCGACGTTATTCCAAGATAACGGAGTCAAGCAACATCGAGCGTGGCTGTCCCTTGGATGGGTGACCACCTAAGTGATCCGTCCTTGCTCGCAGGACCCTGCCCGATCACTGTTGTTGTTTCGGAAGTCACCAAACCGTTGGTCCCCAGGTTAAGTGTAGCCTTCGGACTTAAACGTCGTCTGGTAAAATAGGACATCCTTTAAATTTTTTTTATTAATTACATTTGTGATACGGTTCCAGGTTAGTTTCCTACGCTGAGAAGGAGTTTTTAATGAGTGGTCACTTTTCTTTTAAGAAAATATGATGCTGATAGCTCAACTGCAAGTCGGATAAAACACTTTCCTCTCCTTACCTCTCCCCCAATGATGCCAACTTGTTACACTGCCAAATTTGTACACTTAATTTTTACACTGCCAAAGCATTAACCTAATTATCATTTTCATATTTACAGTTAATTTTAATGATCGATATTTTGCACTATTACTTTTTTCATAATACGAGTATAAAGCTTTCTAAATATCACAGCCGTAAACGTAGCATAATTCTTCTTAAGTCACAAAAAAAAAAGAAAAAAAAGATACCAGCGATGAGATGAAATTCCTGCGTAAATTAAAAACACTCTACTTATTACAAGTGTAGTTTTCATTTAGTATTTATAAGTTTCTTGATTAGCATGTTACGTGTTGGTATATATCATATAACTTAACATGTATGTCTCACAACACTATAATGACTAGATGTTGAGTCAAATATTTATATGGTGATCGATTTCGTCCATCTATGTGGACATCTTCGGACCGACTGTCAATATTTGACTCAACATCTAGTCATTATAGAGTTGTGAGACATACATGTTAAGTTATATTTAGTATTTATCCAAATCACCCCTCACCTAAAGGGTGTTTGATGGTGAAAGTAACTGTAACAGGGTTATAGAGGGCCCGACCACATCATTGAGCCTTGTCAAGTGATCTCTCTCACCCATTAGCCAATCTACTGTAAGCAAATTACACCTAGAGGAAATTCAAGGTAAGTGTCCAATGAATGTTTGACCCTCAATTAAGTGGACTAATGAGTCAGACTTACCAATCAATTTATTTACCTCTCGAGTTCTTTTAACAACTAACTTATTAACCTGGTTAACTACTGAGTTAAAAATTTACTTCATTTTATCTTTGTACGATTTAGATAAAATGTGTTAAACATACTTTAGACAAAGAATTTTAATACTCTATTGCATTAGTGTCGTATATCGTCAGCTTTTTAGGTAGATTATATTGTATTACATCGTACATAAGTAGATTATATTATACGAGCTGATATATTTAGCTAGAGTAAAAACCACGTACGTAAACATAAGTTTAATTTAATTTTATAGTTTAAACGATAAAATCCAATAAAATTCTAGACTATTTGATATTTTCAATTTTATATAATGCACTAAGCTGCTTTACCAATTAATTTCTACATATTTGAAACTAAGTTGACCTGCATTAATCTGATTAAAATATTTATACATGTAGAATGTTCATATATGAATGTAAATTTACACATCAACTTGTATTATTCATAAACTAGTAAATGGAAGCAATCTCTTACTATAACAGTACAGTTTTGTAGTGATAAAATAAAATTTAAACCCATTCAATCATCCAAACAATGCATGAATGATACAAGACAATATCTTATGAAGTAATCTTATATTAGAGATGTGTTAGTAAGAAGGGTAATTCTTAAAATTACTGTTTTATATTATTCTTTAATTTAAAAAGAGCTAGACATATCATAACTAAGAAGAAAAACGTAATTTCAACACTGCAAATAAATTGTGATTTTCCCCATAACCTACGTAAAGTAATATAATAAGGGTAACTAATTATCAAATTAGTTAAGGGAAGTGCCTTGTATTATTTAAATGTAAATTAGCTCACCAACTTCCTTATTTTATGCCTATTCTTTGTCCATTATGTTTAAAGAAAATTTTTAATTGCTGAACTATTCATTACCTAATGAGTCTTTTTTTCATTCCCTAATAAAAAAAAAAAAAAAAAAAACATTCAACCTTTCTAAGTTAGATTAAAACTTGCGTCTCTTTGAAACTATGAGAATATTCCATTACTGTTTTTATCAATATTATATTTTCTCAAGATACTGTCGTAACATTCTAAGTTATTTCTTGTAAATTAATAATATTCAGGTTTGAGATACAAACTCGGCTAGGGTGTATTTTCAGGCAAATATGAATGATTATTTGTGTAGTCTGGATGATATGTGTAGTCTTGTTACTAGTTAGACTTAGCTAAGAAATTACTATTTAATTATAACTTAATTGCCAGAGCAACTAAGGAACTTAACGATTGATGTGGGCTGCGAACCACGTAGTGTTGGTCTGATTTCCAGCTTACTGACAAGCCCGATACTCAGTTCTCTTCTCTACACAACATCAGAACCCTAACTATCACACAAAACGAAAACATCAGACTTCTCTAATAGCGTAGTAGCGTATATGCTGATAGCAAACATTGAGCAGACGCCATATATCAATGTCAGTCAAGAAATCCCGAAGAATATCATGTTTTAGCTACATATATTGATAAAATTATGAAACAGCTTTTTGAAAAAAGGTAATTAAAACAAGTGAAATCAATCTTTATACACTCTAATTAAGTACATAGTGGTAGTAAGTAGTGGTTTTGTGAAGTATGCTCGAATCACTCGAAGTCAATATGCTAGTTAAGCCATTAATTTTACCAAGTTATTATACACCCTAGTCCTATTGCCTTTAAAAATGATAAAAATATAAAATAAAATATCAAAATAGCACCGAAAATAAATCAAACAGTTTTTGACTCCCAGAAAGTGTAAGCTAGTTGATCATAATTTATCACACGTAAACTTATAAACGTCTCCGTGAGGTGCTGCGACCTAGTGTAATGTTGTGAAAACAGAACTAAAGGAAATATATGGTCCTATATGCATTTAAACACTTATTTATTTTATGATAATGTTCTTCTGGTTTAAACAATGAAGAACCTGATTTCATGATTCTACAACTATGTAAGTAATAATTATTAATCTGAAATAATTTAATACGTCATGATCACAACTGATGAAGTGGACAAAAACTGTTTATTAGACCACTGATATTACACTTTGTGATATTACATACCACAACGAGCTATGTAAACTTATAAACTGTGGTCTGCTTTAGCAGTTAGAATCATTACATAACTTCATCTTTAAACACTAATTAATGTCTGGATGCCTGATATTACAATGTTATGAAGGATTGATTAGTTTTCCAGATTAATTTACAAAAATGGCTTATTTGTCATTACACTTATGTGATGTTCCTTGTAAGACAGTCACATTTTATCCAGTGTGAATGTCCAATTCAGTGGGACTGCTCAATTCAGTGTGACTGTCTAGTTCAGTGTTACTGTTCAATTCAGTGTGACTGTTTCATTCAGAGTGACTGTTCAATTCAGTGTGACTGTCCAATGACAGTGTGATTTGCCAATTCAGTGAGATTTTCCAATTCAGTGTGACTGTTTAATTCAGTGTTACTGGCTAATTCAGCGTGACTGTAAAATTCAGCGTAAATGTTCAACTCAGTGTGACTGTCCAATTCAGTGTGACTGCATTGGTTCATATTTATTCATATATAATGTCATATACAATGTGACTGCATTGGTTCACATTCATATTTAAGGTTCGAATCCACGATATTTAGTGAATATTATACATCTCAAATAAACCAATAATGCCATAAGGTTTGTGTAGTTTATGAATACAATCAAATTTAGCCTCAGTCTCATGTCAGCTCCCTCTTTTAAGATATTCCCTTAAATTATTTTATTTGTGTATTTTACCATATTTTTTGGATTACTTTACTATTTAATGATGCATTTAAATTTTGTTGGCCTTTTAAATATTAAACATAACTATAATTAAATACATTCATTCTTGCTCTTTGTGTAGGAAGAAATAAAAATGCATTTTTGAATATATTTAAACTACTTTTAATTTTAAATGTATAGTTTATCGCAGCTATTTTTAAATTTAAGGCTGATGTTTCTTCAAATAATTCTCACCTTCCTCCCCAACCTGTTCATATGACTTATTTTGTACATATATGCGAGAGAGGAAGAACCATTAACGTCCATCAATGCACACGTGACGTTAAAACCACATACGTTTACAGCAGTCAATACTTTTTTGTAATAATGTCCATCAAATCACGTGCAGTAACACTAAAATGTTTAAATTCATGAACATATTGTTTACATTTTTAAAACTGAACGTTATATTTATAAGAAAATTAAAAAAAACACATTAATGGTTCGAAATAATTAATTTACTAAACATTTTGATAACCTCTAAGAACACTAGCTTTTATGAATATTTTAAAAATACAACCTGAGATTTTGTTATAAAATTGTCTTCCATCTTTATCTGTTTTACTAACAAATATTATAGTGTTACCAACGAAATTAAAATTTACTTAAATTCTACGGTGTCAAGAATGTGATTTATAAGTCATAGTGATCAAAGTAAAAATAATATTTTATAGGATTGATTATTAACATTACGTTCGTATCTCATAACAAAAAGTAGGCTCTTTACAAATGACAATAAAAACTTAGCAGTAAATAAAATATAATTTATTATTACTGAATGATTGTGAATTATTATTGTTATCTTATATAATAAAAATAGCTTTCTAATCAAATACACCTTTTATTGGATCTTGCGGTAATCTAAAAAGACATCGAAAAGGAAGTGGTTGGTAATTAGAGCGCGTGCCAAAAGGGTGGCTCCCTTCTGTTTCATGCGGCCAATTTGACTCAGCACTTTCTTGTGTATTTCATTCAAAAGATTAACATAAACACTCTTTTAAATCAAATATTTCTTCTAGCAATGGGTTTTATACGAAATAATACAATTCCGTATAATGTTATTGATTATTAAAATAGTAGTTATTATTTTGTCTCGGGAAATTAAATCTTTATTTTTTTTTTAATTATAATATACTACCTTTATCAAAGTATATTATATTTATATTCTTTCATTATTAAGGTATGTGATACCAAGTATCTGATCACAAGTTAAATAATTAGGCACTCATACAATTCACTTCTTAAAATAAACCCCTATAAATCATTCTATGAAATACGAAAAATCTTGTCATTAATTTTCATACAAAATTTAAATATTGTCCAATTGATCACCACCCTTCTTTCATAAATCTCACATATGCTAAGCAATGTTGTCAGTGCACTACCAGAAAAAATATATTTTTTCAAATAAATAATACAGGAGTAATTTAGAGAAATTCATGTAGCAATAAGATAGCTTACGAGTATATAGATAAGGCTTGTTTAAGTAATAAGTAAATAATGATTGATTAATTATTTAATATAATAATAATAATATTGTTAGGACTTTGTGACTTTCACATTTATTTGCATTTGGTTACAATCCTAGACCAAACATGAAAATAAAGATTAGTTTTCTAATGTATATATATTTACCGATATTAACACACCAATAATAAACGGTCCTATTTTAAAAGCAAATCAAACCAGGAAAAAGTTAGATTCCCAAAGAAAATTATTTATTTTATATTATAAGATGTTAATATGAAGAGCAATACAATTTATTTCAAGCCTAGTTAGAGGTGTTGTTCTAGATGGGATCTTGTTATTGAAATCAACTACATTTGTAATCACAATTATTATACTTATTTAGGTTCTTATAAATAATTTTATACAGCCTCTATTTGTTCCGATGACTGAAAAGAAAGAAGCCTTATAATTACGTTTATTTTTGGGTATATAGATGTATATTTACAGGAAATATCAAATATTACCACTATAACACTATGTATACTGTATAGTTTCCCTTACATACAAGACGGATATAAATAGTTTCTCTACAATTTCACTCGTTTCTGTTCCTTATTTAACTATTAATTGGTTGATGAATAACAGTTTAGAAAATGGCTTAAAAATTTCTTTCATACAATTTTAATTTTAAACATAAAATTTATTGCAGTATTGTAATTAAATAATTACTATATTACCATTTATTGTTTGTATATTTTTGATTATTGTAAATCAGAAAGTAGTTTAGGTATGAAAATAAATAAATTATTCCATAAAAACTCACAAATGAATCCAAGTTAAAACATGATCTGGGTATAAAAAATACCACGTTGGTTCAATAAGTGTACGGTCATAACTTTACACATTTTACCATTATTTATTTAAGGAAAAAGAGATTCATTTAGATTCATAAACTATAACTAACACACCGCATACTATTCTTTGTGCAATTTATGCTATATTATTACATTTACATTTTACATTTATTAGTTTAAAACGTACAAAATCTATTTCTAATTTCAATATATTTAGTTAGATCTTTTAGTAATTTTCTTGATTTTGTGACTCACGTTATAAAACTAAATATTATATAATATAATGACAATCTGTTTAATTTTACAAATTTAAAGCTGTCGTTGTATTTTTAATAATAAATAATAGAGTGAAAGAATAATATAATATTTTTTGTTAAAAAAAAAACGTAATAATTTCATTTAACTATCAAATTTGATTTCGTAACCCCAAAAATATTACTATAGGATGTTTGGTAATATTATATAAATGTATTACTCCTTTGAACAATTCTTATGTTTAAAACAGTTTATGTTTCACATATGGTACAGTACAGTATTTTAAATCGTACAGTAATTGTTAAAGAAAAACATAAATTTTATAAATCCTAATAGAAGACATAGAATACAAAGACCACAAAGATTCTGAAGTGGGAGCCACTTCATTTGTTGTTCCTAATTAACAATCCACATAAACTCCAAGTTCTTATTAGCTTTTGCGTTTTAAGATGCAGTAATTTTTTATGCATTAATTGTTAAAGGATACTGCAACATTTCCAACTGTTTTTAATACTGACGTTGCTGATGCATTAAGTGATTGTTTTTTTATTACCTCGTAAAATAGATTTAAAAAAAGTAAACTGGTACATAATTTTAATTTTGTACTTTAATAACCTGTAAAGATGTTTTTGTATCAATATAAGTTAAATTTTAATTAGTTTTAGTGGACAAACTTAAGAAAGTATAAAATAAAAATTCTTTTATGATTTTGTGTCTCTACACAAATCAGTAAATGTATTCGAGGCTGATAAGAGCCTATATAGTCCTAACACTTAGCAATCTAATTCTAACACTTATCAACTAGTTGGTGATAAGAACCTATCTGGTTCTAACACTTAGCAACTAGGCGGTGATAAGAGCCTATCTAGTTCTAACACTTAGCAACTAGGCGGTGATATGAGCCTATCTAGTTCTAACACTTAGCAGCTAGGCGGTGATAAGAGCCTATCTGGTTCTTACACTTAGCAACTATTATGTGATAATCATCTTTAGCATTGAGTGGAACATGCCAGAAATTAGTGATTTATATTAATCATACAACACAATTACTCAATATAAATGGGGAGTTTACCAGTTCGTAATGATATATTGCTGTCAATTTAGATCCAACTATCTTGGATATCGAGGTGAGATATCTAAGATTCTGCCTGAATCTTGAATATTTTCTGTTAAAGAGTAGTAACAATCTTGTTATACAAACAGATAATGTCCGTAAAATTACTATAATAGCTTCATTTGTTTTATATACACATAAAATGTTAAAAATAATGGATCAGTTAACAATGTGATTAGTTTAAATAAGAAAAACAGTTAAAAAATATATAATTAAATGGTATTTTGAAGTCTCTAAAAAATTACAATATCTAAAATAATAGGTTATTTTCCGTTAATTCATTACCACTACTTTTTTTATATTTCCGTTAATTCACTACGGCTTGATAAAGATTCTGTTCCTCTAAACACTGTTCCCCGAATATTTTTACGTTCACTTTTGTATTACTTATCCACTAGGAATTCAATATCGCTGGTCTTATTTGCCCCCTTTCCAAGATGATTAGGAGATCGCATTCGGTGGATTTACCAGTTTGTAATGAAATTTAGTAGCTACCTAACCTAAACTAACCGTAATTACTATAAAAATGTAGTGGTAGTGTAGTAACGGGAAAAGTAGTGGTAGTGCATTTTGAATCACGGAAAGCACAATTTTATATTGTACTCTGAATAAGACAAAACTAATAGTTTGAAAAAAGAAATTATGCAAAAAATATTTATTTTATTATAAAATATAACACTAATTACCTTTTTTTTACTATAGAACATTATGTATTTATTTATTACTAAATTCATGTATCAAACAGTCAAAATTCAGCCTGTTTAAAGAGGATGCGATTTGAAAAAAAAAAAAATGCCAGTCAAAATACAACCTACTTCGAGAAGATGTGGTTTGGAATAGAAATGCCGATACTCCAACCTGTTTCGAGAGGACGTGTTTTGTAATATATATGCTTCTCGATCTCCAGCCAGCCTTGGGAGGATGTGTTTTGAATTATAGATACCGGTCAAACTCCAACTTGTTCCAAGAGAATGCGTTTTGGAATTAGGTGCCAGTCAATATCCAACCTGTTTCATCATTATGCGTTTTGGTATATAGATGCCTCGGTTTGATTCTTAGTAATGCGTAAATATAACTTTAGAAACTATTATGAGATTACATTTAAGGAACTTCATGAGACATAGTTCAAGATAGACAAAACTATGTTATATATGAAAAAATGAATGTATGTAAACTAATGAAAACTTCACGGAGTAACGGAATACCAAATAACAAGACACAAAAGTTATGTTCCCAGTTCTATAGGCTCCAGATGTTCTTTTCTTACCAGCTCTCAAAACACCTTCCATTTTATATCTGTCAGGGAATAAGATGGAGGGGGCCACTACTTCATCTCGTAAATGAGTGCTCTTGAGTTGTCTTTTAACCATTCTCTAAATTTTACACGTACAATACAACTTCTACCGATCCTGTACTTTCATTAGTACAAGAATTGTGTATTTTATATGCTATTGTTTTAAATTGTTATTAGCAACACTTATGAGGTAAGTAACATATACACAGTGTAGAAACGAGGTGTTGTTGAATTTGGCATCAAATTGCATAACATAAAAGGACAGGTATTCATGTTATATTTATAGTAAACAATTAAACATTAATTTAAATTTTATTTATATAGCACTGACTGTTGTTTCTCAAACCAAATGTGCGATTTTATAAGTAGTCACTTAACTGCTTTGAACCTTTAGTATTAACATAATTTTATGAATAGTATTCAAAATTTTAAACAGGAAATTTATGTAAAGTATTTATTCTATAAGACGCACTTCTAAACAGCAAAAGAAAATTGTAGCCGTAAATTATAATGGATAATTTACGTAAGAAATTAAAAATATATTTGAGAATCTAGAATTTTCGGCATCATTATAAAATACATGTATCCAAAGATAAAACATTCGTAACTAAACAAAATAAAAGCTCAATTATGTAATAGTTCAAATATTGATTAAATGTAGACTACAAGAGGTAAAAGTGCAGTAGGTGAGTAAAGCATAAGCTAAATCTAGTTTTGCGTAAAATAATTCTATACTTTGCACAATAATAGCAATAAGTTAATTTTGTTTTGTTAATAATAATGTCACAGCAATTGTTTTAAAATGGCTGATTTATATCGTATGGAAAATTTAGCATGTAATATAGGATTAGTTTAAATTATAAACTGCCTTTCATACATAAGTACTAAGAGACATACCTGCAGCATGCTTTACGTTTCACGCTTCACGTTTGTCACGTGCTAGGAATATTTTATTGTTTGTCTTGCATGCTTATATTTTTAAAACACACTTGTAAAGTTGAAGCTTTATCAGTACTATAGTGAATAGTGAGTGATAAAGATTGTGTTTGTAATATGTAAGGGTACTTATCATGTATTAATTTAGCTCATTGAGAGAAAATATTTTGTAAACTTCTCTTGTTTCACATACCTAGAGCCTATAGAGACTATTTGTAGCAGTTTACATGGCCAAAAGCCTTATAGTTTTTGAGGAACATTCTTCAGTCAATAAATGGAATTTGTCTTTTGTAGGTAGTAGGAAAAACCTTCAAGTATAGAAAATTAAAATCGTCTAAAATTATTGAGTATATAAATAACTTAAAATTTAATAAATCACTGAAATTGGATGTACAGTAAAATATGGAGTGATTGACTATATCAGTATTATATAACAAATAAACAATATTAATTCACATCATGGGGTAACGACTGAATAAAGGAGCTGTTTACAATATTTACACTATCATTAGTTGTATCACCCATGCGGTTACGTGGTATTTAATACCCCTGTGAACCAAGCTATGGATCTTGATGAAATGTTACTCGGGATTTACTGAAAAAAACAGTGATAAAAATAACTGATTAAGCTTAAGCTCTAAGAAAACTATTAGTTTCTTTACCTCCTTAATAATTGTAACCTTTAATTTCAGATCTGATTAAATGCAGATTTATTTGTTAACTTCACACGAAAGTTCATACGGGCCTGCAGGCCTGTGCAGCAGCATTCCACCACAGCCCGAGGTCTTAACTATAGAGCCACCATGCTGTAAAGTACTTCACTTAAAAAAATCTCCAATTCACTATACAAGGTGTTTAGTAATTAGTGTTACTGAAAAACATTTCTTAGTAATTAGTGTTACAAGTGTTTTAAAAAATGTTTTAAAAAGTGTGGGCGTATTTCCTGGAGTCAAAAATAGGCAACAAGGTCCTATAAAACATAGGCCCAATTACAAATCGTTAACTGGCTAGCCACCGTTGCTTACAACACGCAGGAAAAGCACATAGGAAATGAAATTGATATGTATAGTTAATAGGGTTGGGTAGTTATCAAGAAATTCCAGTGAACACTGTTTGCGCTACGATATACTAGTAGATTGAACGGGAGAATTATATAAGGCATGTCTTTCCATCGTAGGATATAAGTAAGAAGATGAACTGTGATAAGAAAGTATACTGTGTAGAATCCATAATCCTATAGTCACTCCGAAGACATGCTTAGCTGCCACGCTGCTACTTGTGTACTATCACCAAAGATATGTCCCTGGTGTGTTCATGAACGTCTTTGTGTGTGACAAAGACATCCCTATTGGCCTTCTTTGTGTGTGACACTGCTTCACCTGTTGTTTGTGGAGGAGAATAATCATGTACATTCTTAGCTGCCAGGCTGCTCCGTGTGACCAAATGTATGGTGTTGGTGAGTTCAAGAACGTCTCTCCCTAATGGCATTATTTGTGTGTGTTACTACAAACCCGTTGTTTGTGGAGGATAATAAACATGTCCATTCTTAGCTGAACGCTGCTCACTGGAGCCAATCAGAAAATGTGTGAAGCTGGTGTGTTCGAGAATGTCTCTCCCTAATGGCCTTCTTTGTGAGTGTAACCACTTCACCTGTTGTTTGTGGAGGAGAATAAACAAGTCCTTTCTTAGTTGAACGCTGCTCCCTGTGGCCAATCACCAAATGTGTGGGGCTGGTCTGTTCATGAACGTCTACACCTAATGGACTTCTTTGCATGTCACTACTTCATCTGTTGTTTGTGGAGGGGAATAAACATGTCCTTTCTTAGCTGAACGCTGCTTCCTGTGGCTAATCAGCAATTGTTTGGGGCTTGTAAAAAATGGCATTACCTAATGGCCTTCTTTGTGGGTGTAACTAATTCACCTGTTGTTTGTAGAGGAGAATAAATATGTCCATTCTTAGCTGAACGCTGCTCTCGGTGGCCAATTACCAAATGTGTGTGGCTGGTTTGTTCAAGAACGTATCTCTTTAGTGGCCTTCTTTGTATATGACCTTGTGTATGGCCTTACCTTCATCTGTTGTTTGTGGAGGAGAATAAATATTTAAATTCTTAGCTAAACGATGCTCCCTGCTGCCAATCACCAAATGTGTGGCGTTTGCGTGTTCAAGAACGTATCTCCCTGGCCTTCTCTGTGTGTGTCACTACTTCACCTGTTGTTTGTGGAGGGTATTAAACATGTACATTCTTAGTATATCATTTTTATTCAAATTTATATCGGTAATTTGTTTAAGGTTGATGAAGTGTTGCTCTTCAATGTCTTTGTTGTTCGGACGAATAATAGTTTTTTAACGTATAAACATAATTTCATAGCTATTGTTCGTCGTACAACATAGTTTTACTGAGTTTGATGGTTCTTTACTAAGAAACTAAGAGGCCTATAAAGAATCTAATTACACCATTGTTTTGCTCAACATTTATTATTAATGTTGTTATAAAATGAGTATTTGATATACATGATTAATGTACAATGTAACCTTTGGATTAACATAGGTTTTTATACTATGGATATTTGTTTGTAGCTATCCGTATTTATTCTTTTTGAATATTAATTGATTTACATTTTTCTCTTGTTGCAATATAATCTATAAAAAATACATTTACTTTCCATATGATATATCTTTTTTGTCTATGACTCGAGATTTTCTTACTAAATGTAATTGTTAGTTATATCCCCATGCCAAATTAATTAGTTAGATTTATGTTTCTATTGGAACCTAGCCACTCATAACTTATGTATTAGTTACAATTGAAATAAGAATAAATAATATATATTTATGACAATTTCAATAAATCGTACGGTATTGTTTTTATGTATATAGGAAATGATTGGCCGATCTCCCTTTTAATCTTGGTCTACCCATTCCCCATAGAGTACTCATTTATTCCAGGAAATTATTCAAACAGAGTCAGGAGAGTACACTAAAGACTGAGTGTTACTGATAAATATGTCTAGTCTAAGCCAGGACTCGCTTCTATGATATTTCTAACTAAGGCTCAAAGTCCTCGGCCACCGGCTCTCTTATAGGTCTACTTTACTCTATGACAAGATCAAAGAGAAAACAGCAATTTTTCTTTAGATTTTTCATTATACATACGACATATTTCTCAACTAACAATGATTGCTGGCCTAGTGGTTATCACGTCTACGTCATATGCAAGGGTCACGGGTTCAAATTCCGAGAGATCCACCTAACATTTGCTTGATGGGTTGTCTCATAACAACGTTTGTCGTCTAAGTTGAAATGCCTCTGTTGTAAACATAGAAATATTTATTACAATTGATTGAAACGTCTGATTGTATTTAATATAAATGACGATGAAAAAATTCTCGAAAGAAAAACGTGTTAACCATAATTTATTAAAACATGTAACAAAACATTTAATTGTATCTTTAAAATGTCTTCAATTGACGCACAGATTTCATAATTTTGTTTAGTTATAATTAAATAATAACAAAACAGAACTTTTAAATTACTGATTTTAATAATACTATAAAGAACAATGCATGTGTTTTATATGCCAAAACTAACTTATGTTCAATTATTATTAGATGATTGTAAGGTCCAGCATTATTTAATAGAATAGACTAACAAAATGTAGTAACAGTACTATACGTAAATAAAATTCACAGATTTTATGTAGATAACATCATCAAAATACTGACATTAAACATGAATTCAATGTAAAGTAATTGGCCAGTTTCAAGCTTTCAGTGATAACAGTTCGTAAACTACTACATAATTACAAGAAAAGGACATGGTTAAGTTGAGTCAATTTCTGGGGTCCAAGCCTGTGTTTACTTGATTGGATTTCGTTACTCGGGTTCCAATAAAGGCAGGTGCTGAGTCCACTGACATTAACTGACCGTAACACGTCAGCGAACTTGATTTGATTCAAGTGCTCTTAGCACTACAAACGAATTTGCATACAGAAAAGTGCAATAAAGCCTTAAGATTAGCACTTTGGACTTATTGTACAGTATTTATTATTTAAATAACTATATCTAATTAAGTCTGTCTTATAGGTTACTGGCGTTAATGAGGTCTCAGATAAAACCTTCCCACTTCCGGAAATGTTAAACATTAGATAATGATGTTGTTAATTTATGCCACTTTGATAATGGGATAAGATATAATTATATCTTACTCCAAAAGATTCAATTATAAGAACTTAAATATATCACTGATATTCTGTGAATACGAATTTGCTAATTCACCAAAATAGGTCATTCTAATTATTATTTAAAATAATAGATAGTAATTTTTTGCCATAGTAATCATTGCAAATTACTTTTCTTTTATATCATCTAACTACATTTAAAATATCAGACAATTGTACGCAATGAGTCTATATTTATTACCTCTATGAAATATTCATATTCATAGTCTGACTATGTCTGCGCAGAAATTACGTAAACACAAGATTGTTTACAAAAACTCCAAGAGGTCAATAAACAATCCAATCATACCATTGTTTCTTCATTTTATTGCATACGAATTTATGTTAGAAATTTTGATTATATCATATCATACGCATTTATCAATTGTATTGTAAATATCTTATAATTGTTATCTCAGATGGGAAAACATAACTACTGGAAATGTTTACTAGATTTCACTATGCATCAATTTAAAACTGTTACTATTTAAAAACATTTAATTTATATGATTTATATTTAATTACCTACTTTACAGTAATTGTTTCTAAAAATTCAATTAATTTCAGAAGGTTTTATTTTCAAGAAAATAAAAAGTTCTTATCAATTTCCTGAATTTATTTTCATGGATTTAAAGCGGTCGTAAAATTAATTAATTGGCCATATTTTAAAACTTATAATTTGTAAAGTTACTATAAATTACTTTTATAGCATAATTTAAAGCGGTGATTTTTATCTCTTTAAATTAGTTAGTACAATAAACAAAGAAAACAATGATCTTAAAAGCCTTTTATTTTTTTAGTAAACAACTTTTAAACTCACGTACACATAACATAGCAAGTTATGTAATGTAATGAGAATGCAAATTATTAATTAGGAAGGATTAGTACACGACAATGTCTTGCAGCTGGATCAATGATAATTATACTAATGAATGCAGTGGCAAATGGTCTGGCAAAGTGGAAACACCAGCTATATACACTTTTAGATATGTGTTTTTCCCTTTTTCATAAAAATATCACTTAAGTTAATAGTTATTATTTTAGTATATTATACTTTTATCGTATTATTTACTTGACTATGTTACTTAATTGGTAGAGTCAACACCTTAGAAAATAGTCGACCATTTTACCAAATGAATAATGAGTCAAAGAAAACGGTTAACATAAAATAGTATTTAAATATTTACAGTTAAATTGTCATTTATTTTGAAATCCATAGCGGTTCGAAACTGTACAATAAATAAAACGAATAGGAAGAGTTAAGTAGGACAGTTTTTTAAGGAAGATTTCTTGGTACCAATGTTCATTAGCGTAGCCTCTGAAACAATATTGACTCTATGAAAAATAGTTAAAACATTCATAATAATAGCCAAGCTATTTAGTTAATTTGCTATTTAGATCTTATTTAATATTATTATTACGTTTTTGGAATATATTAATTTATTCGTGATACACAACTGTTTAAGTAGTCGACTAGATTAATGAGATCCTGTACGAAAAATAATAAATTAAAGGTAACCGATTAGTGTTTATACTTAAGCTGATGCAAAACTTCGGAAACATAATTTTTGGAACTACTATTTACTATAAATTAACAAGTTTTAGTGCAGTATTGTGTCGATTAGGTTATTTCTCATAGTAGTCCAGTATTTGTGGCTAAAATTTAATTAACAGCCAATTGACATATGAATAGTAGGCAGTTATCAGCTGATCCCTTTTAAGACGTGTTATGACTCTGATTGGAATCGAACTAAGAACCTTTACATTATGAAGGCTTTAACCACCTATTCTGTCCACCAATTTAAGCAATACGGAAGACCTTAACCAATATAAAAAATGTGTTTTTAAAACTAAACGAAAACTATATTTCACCCAAACCATATTTGTATTGATATATTTACTTTCAGCTAATATAATTTAACTACATAATTAATAATATATTTTAACACCATAAAATATTATTAAGATAATTCAATAAATACAATATAATATATAACAATCTGAAACCCATAATAGTTCTGACGTTTCAATATGTATGACTATGATGGTGCTTAAATATGAAACATACATTTGTAGTGTATTTTAAATACTATTTGGATTATTATAAAAATTGCAAATTATAGTTTGGGCATAGTAATATTTTTAATTAAGTAAATTATCATAGTTATTAATAGTCTACGGTGCTGTTTGAGGACACTAATATTGAATAAATATTTTATTACTGCTAATTAGAGAAAGAAAGAAATATCTGTCTTGCCACGAGAGGTTTTTTAATAAGATAAGTACATTTTAATTTACAAGTAGTTGCAATACTTATGTTTAAATGAGGTTTTAATCATTTGCTTGGTTTTAAATGATTTCTTGTCAATATAGAATGCGTAACGTTTTATATAGTTAAGATGCAATTTAAGTGTTAAGTAAACATTTATCCGTTTTGATTTCGAATTCCAGAAATTTATGTAAAACAACAAATTTCTGGCACCATGGTGTTTGTGGTTTCATCTGTGCTTACAAATGATGTATATCTTGACCTATGCTTACGTTTAATGTTTTGTCGAATTCCTCGTGGACCATCCTTCATTGGATGTGAAGAGTCACCAACTACCACAAAAAAAATTTCTTAAGTCCAGTAGGCGTTTAAAAAGTTTAACTAAATGAGTACACGAATAAATTATTCATTTCCATAAATAAATTACAAAAATTATCGATAGAAAAATTACTAGCAAATATACTGCACTTTGTACTATCTTTACTGAACCTAAAATGTCCCTACTTGTACTAAGAAAAGAATACTAAACCGTATAGAACAGGACTTTCATTGTAACTTTTTAAAACTTTAAACCGGCGTACTTTTTATAATTGTAATCCTTTTGAGATCGGATTGCTGGGTTTACGTTTTACTACTAAATATCTTTTATTTGATCTAGACTTATGCTGTCATTTAAGATGTTATTCTGACAACTTGTGGGTCATCACCCTGATATGGCAGTAAAATGAAAGCTACTTAAAAAAGTAGGTTTATAGGCTCAGTAATGATGTAAAAATTTTTATTGATTTATATATAATCGTTCTGAAATTACTAACCCGTTCTGGGACCGTTATTCTCGACTGTTTTACGATTTAATAGAATATAAAAATATTCTTCATTAGCAATAACACTTTTAATAAGAAATCTAAAAAAAAGAAAAATAATAATAATACATGGTTTTATCTTAATCATAGTAAATACACACCAACGAATTTAATCGAATTCAACTATATTGTCACTCACATATATTGCAAGGGAATATTCCCTATGTATATTTTAATGGACAATGATTTAGCGATTTACTGATATAATCAATAACGCAAGTCACTGCTACGTTTCTCAATCATTTATTTTGAGTTCCTTGTAAGGAGATTGCGGTTCATTTGTGTCTTCAGACCCCTAACGATGTTACTCGTTATACACATCAACAACATTCGGTTGTCAAAGTTCAAGGTTCGAAGATGTTGAAAGAGAGATGATACATCAATGAATTCGTTCGACTGCTTGTACATAACAATAGTATACATATAACATAATGTATGTATCAATAATCTATGTTTATAATAGTTTACGGTGGATCGCACGTACACAAGGAAAAATATTTGTAAATATTTTATTACAAATTTATCATTGCCACTAATATTATTGAGTAATAACAGCGAAGCTGCAGATTGAATACACTCTATCCAATACAAAGTGTAGATCTCATTTTATAGACAGCTTAATTACAAAAATTAACTAAAAGCACTCTACGTAAAAAATATGAAAGCTTATTCCATTATATAAAAGACAACGTACACATATTTGTTACCAATAATACACTTAATTTTAGTAGGATTGTTTAGGAAGAACGTGTTGATAACAATTAACTGTTCCTCAGCCTAACAATTACATAGTTTATAGCACAAACATGGGAACATTGTGTAACTTGTAGCTTATTCTGATCGTCTTGGAATATATTCATTTATAACTGTATAAGTATGCGACTAAAAGAAAGGATTTCTGGAAGCTAAATAGTTATTAAAAAATAACTGATAAGTGTTGAGACTTGAATTGATGCAAAGTATTGAAATATTATCTTGGAGAGATAGGACATCAGCAAACTTACCTTAGAAGACAAGTTGACTAACACCAGAGTAGTAGTAACGTACACAAAATAAACACATAATCACACAAATGTTCAATGCCACTGGCACTTTCTTCGGGTGAGGGAGGGGAGGGTGGGAGGATGGGAGGGAGGAAGGGAGGGTGTGAGTGGAGAGAGAGAGAGAGAGAGAGAGAGAGAGAGAGAGAGAGAGAGAGAGAGAGAGAGAGAGAGAGAGAGAGAGAGAGAGAGAGAGAGAGAGAGAGAGAGAGAGAGAGAGAGATGGCTTACACTATAACTGAGAACTACCACTTATAATAAATCATTTTAAAGCAGTGTAATTACCTAATTACTGTAGTAATTAGTATTTGTGGCTAACATTTTATTTGTGGTTGCAATAATGGCTTTGTTAATTTTAGTGGTGTTGTTGATGTTATGTAGTTGGTGGTATATTTCCTAATCATATACAACTGTATGTATAGAACGTCCTTTACCGATGATAAAATAAACCAATTACTATTCACGTTAAGTCTTATAATGACGAAAACAAGGAGTCGAAATAATGCACTTTCCTGTCAATATATATCATCAATATAAACACTAACAGTAGTGTAATTTGCCGGTGCTGGCTCACATAAATCAAATGGTTTGACAGGTGAGTTTTGTGACGTCACGGTGACGTCACAATGACGTCATGGTGACGTAGGTTAGTACGTCACAGGGATAATTTGTGGGTCAAGGTCATTTGTGTGTTTTTTGAAAAAGGCTTCTTGGACAGAACGACTGTTCTGTCCAAGAAGCCTTTTTCTTTTACTTTATTTAAAATATTACAAATTTTTACAATATGTACATCTTACAGACTAAACCTACAGTAACAAACTACTTAGTGCTGGCTCAGGATCTGGGTGATGTGTTCTCCTTGTCTGAGTCGTCTTTGTGTACATCAACCCTGAAGTCCGCTGTAGAGCTTGCAACTTCTTCACTCCCCATCATCTGGCTCAGTACTGCATTATACAAGTCCTCCAGAGCAATCAACTTTACCAGTGCCTCAGAACTCCAAGAAGATTTTGCTAACCTTACGTTAAGCAACTTCGGCTCCATATTTGTGTTCATATTGAATGTGATTGCTTCGACTGCTGGCGTGCAAGTGATGTTAGAAAGCAGCGAACTGTAATATATAAGAGAAAAAATCATGGTGGGGGTAACATCATGTGGTGGGGGTTGCATTAATCCTCCTAGCGTGTTAAATTTCGTCTAAAGTCTAAAATCCTCGTCATATATATACTATAAGCCCCCTGTCATTCCACAGATCTCATCCATAATTGCTTTACTCGTACCACTGGTTCTTCATCCTTTTTCTTCTCAACTTCTGAGTCATCACCTTTTATATATCCAATCAATCGTCTATACAAATCTTCTCCGCATTCACTGGGGCCAAGTCTTTCAAACAATTTAACAAATTTGTATTCATCATATTTTATGCGGCTGCAAACGCAGCAATCAGGACCTACATTTGTATCGGGATTTGCCCAAAGACATTCAATAAAATGTACACCATATCTAGAGATGGTCACCTCAGTACACTTAAAGCGTTTCTTCCTGTCCTCAATGTTCTGGGCTAACTCAGCCATCATGTTAAGAACACTTTTACACTGTGGAGACCAGGTGCGTTTGCAGAACCGTAATTCAAACATAATCATCACCATGTTGGTATTCATTTTTGGTTTTGTAGTATGTGACCGACACAGTTGAATGTAGAAAATGGAATGATTGTAAAATGAACGTGCACTTCCTTTTATACCTCAAAGTGATGGAGTGACGTCATGCGGTCTTTTTGCCTTATGTGGTCTTCTGACTCATCTTCTTCCAATATCTTTTTATTAAGTATTTTATCCCAATCCAAATAGTTTGTGTTTGTTATACCTAGCTCAGCAGACTTCCCTGAAGATCGATGAATATAATCAAATATTGCTGAAGATAACCGTTCCAATTGTCCCTCATGATGCGTGATATATCTTGCAACATAATCTTTTAACACCTTTACATTAACGGCGTCATTATCATCTTTGGAATTACCTACATGAACAATTCTATAATCTTTAGCATCATAATGACTCTTAGCTTCAAATGTTCTGATTAAACCTAACTGCTTTAGTGATCGTAAATTGACAGCTTCCCCGTCATAAGTAGGGTCTTGGACATTGCTCAATTTTTTATTATCAAACGTCCAATGGTCAATATGCTGTCTTGGAGTGTTTAATAATACATATTTCATATTAACAGCATCTGTAGGTAAAACGGGATTACCAAGGTTTCTAAGCAATTTCCCTTCTATATCAATATCTCCATCAGGATGAGTCCTTTTTAAGGACGACCTTTTAACAAAACCCATAGTTGCAGCATCCGAATTTAAGACTGGATCACGCAACTCTCTTATAAATTTGTTATTAGCTGAAAATTGCATGTCAGAAGTCCTTTTTAAACTATAATTCCGTACAAATTGCATATTTGCTGCATCACTCTGTAGAAGGGGTGTGGAAAAATTTCTAATAGTTCTGTTTTTAGCATCATAATGATCGTTTACATCTGATAATGATAGACAATTCTTTTGCACATAAGCGGCATTTACTGCGTTATGGGCCTCAGACTGGGTCTTTGCTACACTCTGATCAAATCGACCAAACTTGTCCACACTCATACTGACACTACAATCTTTCTATTGGAACAAGCTGTTTTATACAAGACAGAAAGTAGGTCAAGGTCACCCAAACGAGTTTTTAAAAAAGTAAAGTTTATTTCCACAATTACAATCATGTCTTATCACTAAAAAATACAAAAGTCTTATAACTATTGACTAGATGATGAAAGGTGAAGAGAGAGTTCTGTAGAATTGTTCCCACTCACACCATGGGAGATGAGATAGAGCGCTCCTGGCTGAATATTCCTCACGTCTTCATTCTGCAGTAGATGTACAAAGCGTTTTGGTAGGAAGACTTGAAACTTGGGTTCATCACCTGGAACGTATGGTGCATCACTTAATGCAACTAATACTGCGTCACCGACAGCTGTATCAATCTTTCTAATGTGGTGAATGATGTAGTGCTTGTGCTCTTTGAGTTCTGAGCACCTTTTCGTTAGCAGCACCGAAGATTTGGATTGAGCATTGAATTGCTCAACCAACGTTTGAAGGTACTGTGGAGATGCCATCTGAAGCTGATGTAGATGTTTCCTCTGTAAAGTCAGAGTAATACTGATGCATTGTCAGTGGTGTTGTGGTGTATATATACCCTCCAATATTCCCACCACTGCAACAATCTAACGGATCTTGTAAAAACCCCACCAAACGCTTAGCTTTCTTCATCGCACAATTGACATACATATGTGCATGGTTTTGAACGGAAATACATGCTATATCTCTATGTAGTTTAAAAGCTTTATCAATAGCTGTATTATAAACATTTCCAGACGTAAACAATTGAATCCAATTACGCTTTTCTGCTCCTGTGGTTTAAAATGTTTTAAACTTTGAACAGAAGTGGTACATAATGTTATCTAGGGTGTCATAATCGCTAAAACCTTCTTCCCATTTGATGTGATGATAATTATTTGTTAACCATCTGTTTGTAATCTTCGCTCTTTTACTTAATGTTTTGAAGTCAAATGGCGGTTTAAATAAAAATATATAGTCAACTCCATTATTTATATCAATAAAAACCAACTCTTTGATAATATACTTTTTATCATCTCCTATAAAAGCCTGGAATTCTACCACACAAGGGTTCTCCTTAATAATGTGAACATTTTCGCTGAATCTAACTGAAGCTGAGTGTATATTGTTACTCATTGTAACAACAAAGTGAACTGGTTTCCGCACCACGGTAGATACGTTTTATATCATGCCGTACAGTTCCCGGCGCGTTGGTGTTTATTTAACGTGGGCACCATCCCCAGATAGGCCTACTCCCACAGATACAAGTATGACACTTTACTCTGAAAGGTTCTCCTTTGAATACATATGTTCATTCTGCGGGTCTTGTTTGTCAGGCTTAGTTATATAATCTCTTAAACCTCGCCACACTTCAACTTCGTAAGGGATTCTGTTAAAGATGGATGTGTCGATAGGACTATAGAGTATAGGTACATCAGGTTGTGTTTCCATTGTATGTATTAAATAATCTTGAAGAATTGGTTCTGAAAATGCTAATTGCTTTACATATCTGGTTACAGGTGAAGCAATGGCATTTAAAATAAAGAATTCTTGCTGCGTTAATTGTAGTTTATCTTCGTGTTTGCTTAAGTTTCTTATTCGTACTTGCTGGTCTCCACGTTGCTTAACAACATCAATCTCAATGTCACTATCCAACAATCTTACATTAGTTTTTCGCCCGATTATATTGTTGGCTAAATAGCATTCAATTAGGTGTAAATGTTTAACAAATGAGTCCCAAGCCGTCTCTGAAAACTGGACAGATTTTGGTCCATGGTGTAAGATAACAGTAGGTAAATATCCCAAAGACTTAACAAGACCTGCAGATAAACATTTACTCATACAAGTCGATATAGGGTACATAACTTGGAGAAAAACTTCTGCTAAAAGCGTAATCGGAGCTTCATGTTCAATCTTCCTTTTCTTCTTGTTTATAACCTTTGCGTTTTGCTCCTCTGCTTCAACGGTTGTCGACTCTTCCATTCCATTATCCAATAATGGTGTCTCTGAAGTATCACTCATGGTGGATGTGCAGTGTTGTCTCTATCACAGCTCGTGACTAACTAAAAATGTGTGCACAGTTCAGCTATTTATACCCTCTTTAGAGAATAAAGAACAATTTTAAATCTTTTCCTACAATACCATTTTAACAACTCCTGTTAAAGGCGTATATGTCACGATCTTGTCATGTAGAATCAAACAGTACGCACTTGTATTGTTCGGGACATTGGCTTCAAACTCAAGTTCTAACTTTATATCAACACTAGACGATTTTACAGATTCATTTTGTTTAGAACAATCTATGACTACAATAGGCGCTATGGAATTGAATTCTTCAGGAGACAACAGTGGAGTGTTTACTTTACCATAATATGAGTTCTGGAACCGTGCGTACATTTCATACAACACACTATATCTCTTCTTATCAAAGGAAATGTGCAAGTTGTCATATGGGAAAAATTGTGAATTTAAAAACAGTTTACAATTTGTCAACTTGCAATGATCAAATTGTCCTGCGTTAGCTGTGATGTTGTTTCTTCGATTAGTTTGCATGCCAAATATTACATATCTAGGCTTTTCTAAATGAGTTGATGTCTTTACAGTCCATGAGTGTCGTTGCGTTGCAGGGAGAATTGGATATTCATGCAATTCCCAACTTCTGAAAGGTAGAACAATGTCACGATCCGCCTTCAGCTGTTTTAGCAAAGTAATTCTATGAGTATCTGATAGTCTTAGGTGCGGTACTCTCCATACAACTTTCTGTAGGGTTAAGCTCCATTCTAAGTTGTCATTGGTAGCGCCTGCAGGGGCTACAATTGCATCTTTATCGTTTGGTGCGTGTAAAAGCACTAATTCTTGTTTAACGTTGATGACTATTCGTTTGTAGTCTTCAGCAAAACCTAGCAGAAGTTTTAGTGGTATATGAAAATCAAAACTCCCATCACTGTTTGGCGCAATACTTTCCTTTTTCGGTGCAATCCATCCTGCTACTTGCAGAAAGCAGCTTTCATTCGGAGCTATAGATGTTAATCCTTTCAATGTTGTGGCAATACCAACTTTTTTAGTAGAGTCAACAGTAACACCTGATAATTCATACCTGATTTCATCAAACAAATAGGCTATAGGATTATTGATAAAAGGTACAGTACTTCCAGTCGTTATTCCATCCTTCTTGGTAATTTTCCCTTCGACATAGAGATAGCTCTCTGATGGTAGAGTGTAGATGTCTTGTTGCTGAATAGGGATACGAATTTCATCATTATTGTTTAATTTCGATGAAGCGTAAGGGTTGTGTGTATGATACTCCTTCTCCCAAAGGCTCTCGTCGAATGTTGGACCGTGGGTTATATCCAGAATATCCATAGTCTTTTATTTTAAATCCTAAATCTTCAAGAAATTGACGATTATCACTTGTTAACTCGTCAGCTGTCAATGAGCTACTGGCTCTATTAATACTTGATCCCGTCTTTTTAAAAGATAATCCCATTTAATTATTTTTACACGTTTACTTTTAAATGAATCCTGACAGTAATAGTCTCTTCTCTAAAGTCAATAGCGTTTCCGTCTTGATCCACTATGTCCAGGACGATGTCTGAGACGTAACTGGTGTTCAGCGGCAAGTACACGAGATTATTAGGTTTCTCAATAATTTTAAAACCTGGTGGAACGGATGGGTAGAAAGTATGCAATATGTGACTATTTTCTCCATTTTTGTATGATCCTTGTACAATATTGCATACAACATTGATAGCGTTTACCTTTAGAATATTCACAGTGTTTTCACCGGTGTACCGCTCATTCGGTTTTAGCATTGGCGTTGATTTAGGAAAACCTAATAAACCGCCAATTGAATGTTCCTTGCTAAAATCTATAAAATATTTGGATTTTATCTCCGTTTTTAAAGTGTTGTTGTTGCCTGTAATTGAAATGTTTTCTTTACCAAGCTTTTCTTGTAACATTTTATTTATATCATCTATCTCATATGAACCTGTTGGTAATTGCAATTCTTCAAGTTTCATTACCTTTCCATTGTTGTCAACACTTTTAGAGTAATGAAGTTTATTATTAACGTTTTCTGTTATGTTTGGAATAGAGTTGTACGTTGTAAAATCCAGCAGTGCTGCTTCCCACAATTTACCTTTTTGCAATCTTAACGCAGGAAAAAGTACACTGCGCAATGTTGATGAATTCCCTGTAAAGGACACTGTATACGAAGACATCTTAAAGCTGACTAACACTTGTAGCTAAGAACTCTAAACATAAATGTCCACAAATAGATGTATCTGACGGTTGTTGTCTTGTGTAATTGTAGTATATATGATCAGCGGGGTTAAAGTAATGTACAAGTTCTTTCGGAGGTGGGAGGTTTCCAAAACTGTCATAGTAGAATACAGTCTTACCAAGTTTTTTGTAACATACCCAATGGGTTCCAGGTCCTTCACTATTATCAAGATTGACAACACCGGTTTCATTAACTTTAATATCTCGTGGTAGGTTGTCTTTCATAAAAACACCTCTAAAGAATGGTATTTTTAAACAAGCTGCATACTGTAGTAAGGCTTTATTACTTAACGCTTGATTTGGTAATATTAGCTTTTCCTTATTGTTTAGTACACACGGTATGGTTTTAAATAAAGACCGTTTCCCTTTTTTAACATGGACCATATTGAAGTCTTCCTACTGTTCCTCTTCTTAGCGTTCCTTTTCTTTCCCCTGCTTAAAGCACCACCAACAGATTTCTGCGACCGCTTTCTACTTTTCTTTTTACCACCACCAACGATGTTTTCCCTTTCATAGCTGCTGCCACCGCTAAAGCTGCTGCTCTTTCACCAACACTAGCGTCTATTGATTTCACTCTATTCCAAGCTTTTTCTGTTAGGATTTTGTCTGCCACTGTTCTATTGGCAGAATCGTTAAACTTTGAGTATGCTATATCGTGTTCTCTGCACGCTTGATCCATTTTATTTATTCCGGTATCTCCTCGGGCTAGTCTTTTTTGTAGTTTTGTTCCTGGTCCGCAGTATTGATAACCTCCTGGAAGATGAAGCTCTATGGGTAGTGCGTCTATCGCAGTGTTGACAATTGCTCCAACAGGTATATTTTTCAAAGGATTAAATATACGGGATAAAGTTGAAGATACTACTCCTCCACCTTTTCTAACGAGATGTATATCACGACTAATCCTTGATCGTCTTCTCATGTCTATTTATAGCAGAGTACTGACAGTGCATATAAAAAATACTCTTAATATATATTTGTTATTCTATAACACCTTTATTCCTAAGTTCTGCAGTTAATGCCACCCATTCGTTATCGAGACCCGTATGGCCAGCTTCCATCGCTTCGTACAATAATCTCATACGTGTTACCAGTTTGTTTATATTGTTTGTAGTAAATAATGTTTGTACTATAAACATTTTTCAATAAACCTTCACCAGTTTTATTTCTTTTAGAGGGAATATTCACTTTTTCAGTAGAAGTTGCTTTTCGTTTTAACTGACTACGTCTGGGTAAAAATAGTTGAGATATTATATTTTTATACTTTAAAGATACATTTTTATGTAAAGGAGCGTCTGGAGCGTAAGATTTACGATGTGCATTAGTATGTTGACAAATTTCTCTAAATGTATTTTAAATCTGTTCTTGTATAGTTCTCTGGCTTGGATTTAAATATTAATTCAAATAAACCTTTAGTTCCTTTGTATTTCTTTTCCCCAATCAATATGTTATCTTTTTCATCGACGTTTAAGTTTTTATTTCCTATCTTTAAACCATCCTCATCAAGTCGAGCACCATAGACATGATATTTTTTTGTTACAGGTGTTGAATGCAGCATTTTCAGTAAATATTTTCTTCCTAGAACACCTGTTAATGCTATATCTAATCCTAACTTGCTAATGTTGGAAGGAGGAATATCGCTTTCTTCCCCTTCTTCTTCTGTTTGTTCGCTATCGTCTGCTCTTTTAGTTACCTCAGTAGGGTCTGTTAAGGCATCTTCTTCTTCATCTATCACGCTCTGATCCCTATCCTCATCGGTTGTTTCAGATTCTTCATTTTTAATTTCATCACTCTCATACTTTTCATACTTTGGTACTGGTAATATTAAATCACCATCTGTAGGAGGATTTGCTTGACTTACTCCTTGAACTAGTTCCTTAAGGGGCTGGATCACTGGTTTAAAGGTTGTTTCCAAATATTTCTCCCTCTCACTTATACCCATTCTCAAAGCTCTGTTTTTCTGGCGAATAGAATCACTTAGCGCATTTATCTCTTTTAACAGTCTTTCTTGCTCATCCATGTTAACAGTAGGAGTAAACGGTAGTAAATGAGAACAATTTTATCAAAGATTATTGTAATATTGCATACTTATCAAACCCTATGCGATATCGTCCACTTTTAAGTTCACGATCTTTATCTATCACAACAAATCCGTAAATATCTTCCCACGCTCTTCCACATAACTCTTTGAACTTGTTATAAATCATGTCTGCACCAACGTGGTCGTTATATACATGCTTCAGATTTGTATCATCTTGTTTGAACAATATCAAAAGGTTGACATTATCGCGTATAAGCTGTTTAGGTATCTTACTGTATGTTTGACCTATGTAAATACAATCTATTTTATTGTGTCTCCCATTGAGAAATAGCTTCTAATTGTATCATGGTTTTCACAAGACACATCATCAAATATAAAGATTGAATAAGGTTTAGCTTGAGATGGTTGCATTATTTTTTCGTTACTATCGTATTCATACATACTTACATCAGGTATTTCAGAAGTATTTTGCGCAAACAATTGATACTTTGGTTGTTGCAAGGACTTGCTAAAAATATATAAGTTGTTAAACCTTAATCCGTTTGGATTTTGTGATGAGGTTAAATACAACATTAGTTTTTCCGCAATTGGATGGTCCAGTGACTAAACATCTAACAGTATCAGGCAGCAATGGACCGTGCTTTCCCACTATGGTAGTAACTTTGTCTACTGTTAGCTTATCTATGTTATTTACATTGAAATGTTCCTCAAATTGAACTATCTCCATCGTATTCAAGGTTTCTGATTACACTGCTGTGTTTAACCTAAACCAAATCCTTTTATCAATCCAAGAATCCTGACTTTTATTAAACCCCAGCCATCGCACTAACAGCTTATCCTTCTTCCTTTTCAGTACCTTTTCTACTAAGTAAACATCACCAACAAAAGACTTTAACAATTCATGACCGTAGAAACCTCCTTCTAAAATCTCTCCTTTATTATCCTTTAAAATATATGTTTCCGGATGTGTTGGTTGTACTCGATGGATTGTAAAGACTTCATTCGTCCAATTTGGTAAATACTTTTTATCGAAAACACCTTTATACTTACTTATGCGTACTTTATCTCCGACATTGTAAGTTTTTGGTTTTCTTTTATCGTCCTTAGGTTTGGTGTTCTTTTTAATAATTTTTAATACTTCTTCTTCATTTTCCTTACTTACTTCAACTGGTTTCATTCCTATAGTTCTGTGGAAGGTGTTATTGTAGTCGCTAATTAACTTTGTCAACACATCATGCCAAACATGCTTACCTCTAACTGAAAACATTTTATACATAGCTCCCTTTAGGGTTCGGTTAAACCTTTCAATAATAGCTGCTTTCTTTTCACTTTTTGTTGAGTAATGGTTTATGTTATATTTCTTCATCATATCCGTAAAGACTTTGTTAAAATATTCCTTACCATCATCAGTTTGTAAATGTTTTACTATATGTCCCCCTCTTTTTAATATTCTTTCCATTGCTGCAGCAACGCTTTTACCTGTTTTATCTTTTAAAGGAGCTGCATCGGCAACTTTTGTAAAAACAGTTTATAAATGTTAAAATGTAACGGAATCCTTTATTAAATCTGCTATAAGGTTGTACCTCTATCAAATCTGCTTGATACAAATCATTTACTCCTTTTAGGATAGTATTCCTCCTAGGAAAGTTTATTCTAGCTGGTTTGTGCAGCTCGTTAATAACCTCACTTTTAAGAGTCATCTTGGTATACAAAGCAACCTCTAACAGTATTCAATCATCACTGTTTAAACCTTGCAGTGTAATAATATTTAAATACAGCTTTTTAACATATGCTACGCTTAAAATCGGGTCAAGGTCATTTAAAATCTAATAATTTTTTTTGCCCTTAAAAGGGCTTTTTTGCTATTCAATAATGCTGGTAAAAGACATTTCAATCATCTATTCTGTTGAGTGAGTAGTGTCCAAAAGGTAGCGTGTGCACTTTGTCTTCAAGAATGTGTCGTTTGTTATCGTTGGCTGTCAGAGCCTTCTTCCTTTCGGTTACGCTGCATAACTGATGATTAAAACTTCGTTATGGTGTTAAACGTTGCAATTACTTCTTCACCTTCAAAAAGACACTTCTTGTAGTTTTCAAACTGCAGTTTCTTTTTTAGAAATATTTTTTTAACACCTTTTTTGCTTTTTTGATAATATTACTTGTATCGCTAGTTTCTATTGCATATACTTTTGACATTAATGCCACGATTTCATGTATTGGTACACTGTGGTCCTCATCTTTAAACTTTGCTAGAACCTTTTTATTTATACCACCATCGTAAGTTGGGTGAGAGATAGGGTACTCGGAAAATCAAAATCATTATTGTGGGGAAATGTTTTAAGGTTCTTCATACATATCGATTGTTTTTATCCAATATATAAATGCGTCGGTATCCATGTATGATATTCCGATTCTATCTCGACCATAAAGCGGACCATTTTATTGTAGTGGAAATCGTACATGTGGGTCTTGGAAATGCCTAAGATGGACATACCTACATACAAAGGTCTGTCCATAACTATCTTTGCAGGGTTCATGGCAACAGCAACTAGATTTTGATTAATTATTATAGATGTTTTAAAATTTGGTTGCTTGACTAAATCTTCCAATTTTGATGCATCACAAATTAGCTTAACATTTTTATGTTTTCGCTTGTTTTCTAAGGTTTTTCCAAAAATCGAGTTATTCATTAGTTTAAAAAAGTCCTTTTGAAATTCGGATGTAGCAGCAGCTCTGCGTTTTGTATTTGACTCAATATAGGGTTTTAACCAGCATGATTGAGAAAATTGAATAGCTCTATGAATTTTTGTAATTCGAAGACCTAACTCTAATGCTTGTTGCACTATCCAAAAGTGGGGCAACATATCTCTCTTTATGTTTAAGAGTCATCATTAATTTAGGGTGTTTACCTTCAGGAGGAACTTCTGACCTAGCGAAGTAGAGGGAGATCGTAATGGTGGTCGTGTATTTGTTCGGGGTATTCAAAATCACACTCTAGGATGTATCCGATTTCACCAAGTTTTGGAATACTTGATATGTCCCTTAAGAGTTTCAGGGTTCACCCATGGCAAAATTACCGTGAGGTAGCGGGTTATTCATTGCCCACCCGTACAAATTGTTGGCATCAAAGTATCCTATATATAAAGAGTCTTTGTTACAATCATAATCAGGCACATGCTTGTTATTCGCCTTAACATGTCTTGTAACGCTTTGGGTCAATCCTCCTCTAACTCCAGATTCCACCATCAATACCATATCAATATCATTTAATAAATCCAGTTTGCATTTGGTTTCTTTTAACATAGCCTGCCAAGCTAAACCTGGAGAGGTGTATGAGTGTAATGGATCCAAACCGTATGCTTCCATACAAGTATTACGAAATTCCTCCATCACAACGCAGAGAAGTGTTACATCAAGCTTCACATAGAAGTCGCTGTAATCCCCTAAGGTCTTCATGCCTAGTTCTTTCCAAACCTTGCAGGCGTGTTGGTAATCTTCAAGAGTTATGCATTCTTCATTCAGTATTACTGTAAAATGATTCTATAGGTGGTAACGAGGTTTCTTCAAATCTTCTTAAGCTGTCTATGTAATCGTATGGGAAAACTCCTTTCCTTAGCACTAAATCCATCTTGTCAGCAGCTACAATCTTGGATGTTTCAATTAGATCTTCTTTCTTTAAGTTATCAACTAATTTGCTTAGGCTAGAAAGCATGAATCGTAGAGAGTCAACAAATCTCAATTTGATTTTATTTACTTTTTTGGAAAAACTAATAAATGTTTCCATGCTGGTAGCTAACACATCGATACTACCATTATCTCTTCCCAACTGGGGAACTATAAAATGTGAATCAATACCCGCTCAAATTATGAAGAATAACAGGTATAAAGCGACGGTAGTTTGTAATTAATGTTACATCGGTTGCATGCAGCTCCGCGGTACAAGCCTGTTAAGTGATCATGGTCGCGTACCTTGTTTTTATTAGAGGAAAAACAACCATCACACAGGTAGCATTGTGTTGCAGAAGCGTGCTCCTCTCATTTGAAGATCTGTTAGCGGGAGCATGGGTTTAATACGGGAGTACAATACCTCCACTTTGTTTGCAATATCATACATTTTATCTACAAACAGTTCAGCAGCATTGTCGCCTCTGTACACTTGAGGTATTGATGTTAAACCATAAAGCTGTAAATGGTTTTCACTCAATGTTGATTTTATTAAAAATGCAGTATGAGTTTGGTTGATGAATTTGATATTTGGTTCGCCTAGTTGGATCTGCATTAGCGATATCCAAAGGAAGAAGTGAAGATTCGAAATCTGCATACACAACAATAGGTATTCGATACTGCTGACAAACTTTTGTAAATTCAAACTTTGCAACGACTTGGAGGTGGTAAACATATTCGCGCGACTTCCTTCTGACTGCAAAGAAGTTGATGTTCTTGCAGCCATGTTGATTGATTTCCTCGCAGAGATCCTCTTGAGAAGCAGAAACATCTTTTACATACAGTTATTCGATGTTCGCCTTTCGACACTTGTCTAGCAACTAAAGCATTAAAATCCTTGATGTATACAAAATGAGAAACATCTCCATCTTTTATGAGAAGCAGATCGGTGTGATCAGTTCTTTCAAATTGTGCTAATTGGAGAGGGAATACATTATTTGAATTATCTAAGCCAAAAACATTTACAGATGTTGCAGGATTTTGTTTTGAAACCTCTTAACATCTGATAAAGAAACAGGATACGTCATACCGTTAAAGTTGTACTTTTTTCTTAATTGATTGTATTTAGCGTTAGGTCTACAAATGTTTTTATCTTCTATAAACTTAACCAACATTGCATACCTAAAGCATTCATTATCCTCATTTTGTACATTTATGCATGCTTTAGTGTTAGAAACCTTTTCTGGAAGCTCTATGTAGCTACTACCTCTATCACCATACCCGTGTTTGTGCACTCTTATATCCAAGCCATCTATATGCAATAAACTCCAGCCAGATCCTCTTCCCTCATGTTCAATAAGTTTGGTTTTTAGTTCTTGACACAAGTCATCCACAACATCTTCCAGGTTTGTTGTTGCTATAATGGTTTTGATTTTTAGTAATAAATCCTCTTGGCGATACTTCATTTGTGGTATTAGTAAATATAGCGTCTAGAATCAACCCAAATTTAACAAAGTTTAATCTTCGAAATTCTGTTGCTAATGTATCTATGATCAACATTTTTGTTTTGGATAAGAATTCTTCCAAATTGTAACTTTTAGAGTTCTTTATTTTAAAATGTCTTACCGCAGATCTTTGTAAAGCTTCTGCCAAAATCTCTACTTTCAGGTCTCGTGGTGGAGCATACATAATAACGCTTGCTCTAGCCTGGAGGATGCTCTTCCTCTTCATTCTTGTGAAACAGCTCATGATGACACAATAGCAAAATTTCATCCTCAAATTGCTCACGACAAACACTGCAAACATGCATTGCACTTGTTTATTCGACTATGTCTGGAGCAGAAATGATTGTTTGCACCACTTGCAAGTTCTTATATACGCAAACCAACCAATCAGAAGCCTGTTCTTACATACGCAAACCAACAATCAGAAGCCTGTTCTTACATACGCAAACCAACCAATCAGAAGCCTGTTCTTATATATGCAGACCAACCAATCAGACATCTAGGTTACTAAACATATTGTTAAGCAATAACATTGTGTTATAAGTTTGATAGCTATGATTGTAATTTGACAACGTTTTCCTAAGGGGGGGGTTAAGGGTTTATAATTACTTGAACAAACACCTTTTTACAACTATCGTTTACCCAAGGGTTTTTCATATACACTTCGTGAAAGCGCTGAGTGAATCGATGGCATTCATTACCGTCGCCATCGTACTCTACTTCCATTGTAGGGTATTTTGCTTTCAGCACCCACAAGTCTTCTAAGAGAGGCTTCCTATCCTCGTATACATTCATTACACGAATAATAACGATGGTAGCAACCATTGAAACTAACAGGTAGTTAAAAATTACTAAATCTAAGATTTTTACCGCTTTATATAGAATATACATATGAGGAGGGTTTAAGTTCTTTTATTTTTTAGTGTACATATAGACAAACTAGATAAAGATTCAACAGCTTGTTTAACACAAAGAGCAGCAAGTAACGTGAAATTACAAGTCCAAAATGTAGGTCAAGGTCATCCAAATCTTATAAAAAAAAAAAAAAAAAAAAAAATATAATGTAAGGTTGTTTTATGAAGGTAGTAAGAGATAACGGTTAGCCAAAATATTATTATCCAGCACGGGCAATAAACCAATGCTGCATAACAAGCCTTCCGTTAGCTTTTACAATCTTCAAGTGTTGTAAATATGTTCTGATGCCTTAGATCCTCAACCGCACAATTGGGTACTATTGAATCTTAAGCATCAGTGTTTTGTATATGAATAATCATATACATGTAGATGATTATAAAAAATAAAAAAGGTGTGCTGTTTGTATGTGTTCTCCACCAAAAAGAAAAAAATTATAATGTAAGGTTGTTTTATGAAGGTGGTAAGAGATAACGGTTAGCCGAAATATTATTCTCCAGCACGGGTAATAAACCGATGCTGAATAACAATACAACAAGCCCTTCCGTTAGCTTTTACAATCTTCAAGTGTTGTAAAATATGTTCTGATGCCTTAGATCCTCAACCGCACAATTGGGTACTATTGAATCTTAAGCATCAGTGTTTGTATATGAATAATCATATACATGTAGATGTTTATAAAAAAAATAAAAAAAGGTGTGCTGTTTGTATGTGTGCTCCACCAGACTACTTAGATTGCTACACCAAAACATGCAATATATCTACTAAAGCAAGCATGCACTAACTATATATAAGTTAAGAGGTAAAGAGATAATGTAAGGCGCTGAAAAAGAAGACATAACAAATTAGTATATTAATACCCAAGAAGAAGCTGAAAGAGAAAACAACTGATTAGTATATTAATACACTATTATGACAGAGTGTTGGGTGGTTTGCAGGCCTCAGAACAACACTCTGCCGGAAAGAACAGTAGGTAGGATGCACTTTGTTGGATGGTTTGCGGGCCTTAGAACAGCAAAGTGCAGGGATTGGGTTTTGGAAGGTAAGATTGAGGAAGGGGTGAAGCGGTGCTGACGACCTCAGCGGTATTCTCGAGAAGACTCAAACATAAGGTGGCTTTTCAACAGACTGTTGGGTGGTTTTCGGGCCTCAGAACAACAATCTGTTGAGGATAGACAGTAAGGAAAGGATAAGCATTTGAGCCGGTTTGGTGTCCGTAAACAAATAACTTAAGGAAAAAGTCATTGAGCCGGTTTGGTGTCCGTAAACAAATGACTTAAGGAAAGGTATAATAGGAGATAGATGTCTGAGCCAACTCTGGATTAGCTGCTATCCTGGAGCGAGCTGTGGACGGGCTGCGGTCCTGGGTGGGATGTCTGGGCCAACTCTGGATTAGCAGCTATCCTGGAGCGAGCTGTGGACAGGTTGCGGTCCTGGGTGGGCTTCGCAGGCTGTGAGGAAGAGGAAGAAGCTGAAAGAGAAAAGCAACTTATTAGTATATATTAATACACAATTATGACAGAGTGTTGGGTGGTTTGCAGGCCTCAGAACAACACTCTGTCGGAAAAGACAGTAGGTAGGATGCACTTTGTTGGATGGTTTGCGGGCCTTAGAACAGCAAAGTGCAGGGATTGGGTTTTGGAAGGTAAGATTGAGGAAGGGTGAAGCGGTGCTCACGACCCCCAGCGGTATTCTCGAGAAGACTCAAACATAAGATGGTTTTTTTAACAGACTGTTGGGTGGTTTTCGGGCCTCAGAACAACAATCTGTTGAGGATAGACAGTAAGCAAGGATAAGCCATTTGAGCCGGTTTGGTGTCCGTAAACAAATAACTTAAGGAAAGGTGATAGGAGAGAGATGTCTGAATCAACTCTGGATTGGCTGCTATCCTGAAGCAAGCTGTGGGCAGGCGGGCAGGCAGAGGTTCTGGAGTGGGCTGCTTGAAGAGGCGCTGATCTAGGAGATGTTGATCTGGCAGTGGAGCTTGAAGAAGTGATACCGTCTTCAAGGTGTGCGCGTATATATATAGAGCTCGCGAGAGTGGGGGGTCTCTTCTGATTGGTTGTTTGTAAGTAGGTTCAAGGTCATTAATCAGTTAAAAATGTTAGGCCCTGAAAAGGGCCGTTTGGGTCCCTGAAAAGGGACCGTTTGATAGAATGGAAAGAAGGCTTAAGGAAGTAGGGTGTTAGAGGGAGCAAGTCTCCACTCTGATGTCCCCAAGCTGTTGCGAATAATATAGTGTCGCTTATTTAGATGTTCAGGGTTTATCAGTCCACGAGGTAACTTCAGTTTGTAGCGTTTACCACTACATTCCAAGGCTACTTCGCGATCTGAAATTACGCTGAACATAGAAATAGCGTTTCCCGGATTTAAGCCGGTTTATTCGCAGCCGCTTGAAGGGAGTTGCCGTTTGCTGCAGGAGCCGTTCGCTTCGGCTTGTGTCTCGCACACAATACTCCTCCAAGAGCGCTTGGCTTTCCACATCTCTCACCTTTCTTACCCCCGCGCAAGAACAGGTGCGTGCAAGGAGGTCTTGGAGCCTCTGCACGCCTTCTGGCACTCTCTGAAGGCTTTCAGTTTCCTCAAAGGCGGAGTGGGAGGTAGCGGAGACAGAAGAGACAGCGGAGAAAAAAGAGATGCAGTAGCTTGGTAGAGGGCGGGCAGTAGTCGAAGGCGAAAGCAGTGGTATTGTGGGAGATGCAGCGGCTGGTAGAGGGTGGGCAGTACTCAAAGGCGAAGGTAGGTGTGGTATTGTAAGAGATGCAGCGGTTTGGTAGAGGGCGGGCAGTAGTCGAGAGGCGAAGGCAGTGGTATTGTAGCGACGGAGGCAGGAAAAAGTCTCGGTTGAGGCAGACAGATTTTAGTAGGGAAAAAGCTGCTTGCGGGATCTTCCCAGCTTTTCTAAGTCTATGTCGGCCGCCTCTAGGGCCCTGCTTCAGGATAGACCTCTGCGGACGGCTTCCCAGACGTAGTGGCAGGGTTGGCTTCCTCACGCTGGGGTCCATAGTAGAAGATGGTGTGGTAGATGCTGGTGCTATGGTAGATGCTGGGTAAGCGAATGATTCCTGCAGGCTGCGATCCTAGTTTTCTCTATTCAGTGGGGGGCGTGGCTTTGCTGTGATTGGTTGTTGAGTTTTCTCCAATCGGGAAGGTGTAGGTCTTACATAAATACAGACTTGTATCGTTGAAGGAATCATTGTTGTTCTAAGAGATCACTTTGGTGGGTTGGGTTAAAGACTGTGATGCGGATGCAGAGCTGAGAATATCTACAATTCGTAAGAGAGGAGGTCTCGTAAAATCTTATAAAAAGAAGGTACATGTTTTAGCTATAATTCACTTTCGAAAGTAGGTCAAGGACATAATAAAATTTAAAAAAAAATCGAGTTTAATGTTGTTGAAGATTTCCCTTAATATACCTACTTTGATAGAACTATGTTAAAATGCGACAAAATGATCCTAATTAACAAATACGAGATTTTGGTCACAGACCTACTGCAATACCGCAAAGTTCCGCTACTCACGATTCCTAAAACCCCTTTAATACATCTACTATGATAGAACTACGTTTAAGTCTAACAAATGGTTCTAGTAACCAATACAGCAACTTTTATCCTAAATCTGGATTTTGAACCGACTTGCTCCAGTTCCGTCATTTTACACTACTCACAAACATCAATTTTTTTAAAAGTTAAAGCCTTTGGCCATTGGGGTTATTCCGTGTGTGTGTGTGTGTGTGTGTGTGTGTGTGTGTGTGTGTGTGTGTGTGTGTGTGTTTGTGTAATAATATAAAATTAGCTTTATGCACTAGCTACTAAAGCAAGATAAATCAAGCATGCACTAGATAACTAACAGTACAGGAAGCAAGATTAAGCATGCACTACATAACAGTAAAAGGAAGAGGGGAAGAGTTCTGAAAGAGAACACATGTTTCATTAGTAAATACACATAAATAATGACAGGGGTGCCTACTGCCGGGTGGTTGGAGACCTCAGAACGACAGTAAGCAAGGATAAGCCATTTGAGCCGGTTTGGGTGTCCGTAACAAATGACTTAAGGAACGGTAATAGGAGATAGATGTTTGTGCCAACTCTGGATTGGCTGCTATCCCGGGAGCGGACTGGAGTAGGCTGCTGTCCTTGGCCGAGCTGCTTGAAGAGGTCGGAGGCATGCTAGAGCTATCTGCGGAGGCTGGGGTGGCTGGAGCTGCGTAGCACCGATTGACCTGCTCCGGCAACCGGAGCTTGAAGATGTGATGTTTGCTGTCCCTGTGTACAGGCTTGTAGGGAGTGGGGAGCGTGTGTGAACGCGCGAGGCTCCCACCTGAGTTGAATGGTCCGGTCAAGATGTCCAGACATCGGTTAAGGATGGCTCGTATTGTTTACAGTCTGCAAATAACACTTGTTGAGGATGGCTCGTATTTGTTTATGCTCTGCAAACTTTATCTTTGAATAAGATTGTGCTCCTATGTTCAGCTTAAAGTTGTCGTATTGGTTTAGTACTATCATTTTTCCTATATTTAACCATAGTTCTATAACAGTAGGTGTAATAAAGGGTTTTCTACAACACCGTTCGGGAAAAATGTTGTGATTATTTAGGTTTTTTGCCTTTTGTTTTCTTACATTACCTATCACTCTTTAGGCTTCTATTTAAAATTGTTGTTTGTGAGTAGTGTAAAAATGAGGGTTTAAGAACAAGTATAATCAAAAACCCCGTGTTAATATAAAAGTTGTAGTATTTGTTTAGCACTATTATATTGCTATATTTTAACCATCGTTCTATAACAGTAGGTGTAATAAAGGGTTTCTTACAACACCGCTTCGGGAAAATGTCGTGATTATTTAGGGAATTTTGCCTTTTGTTTTTTTCATTCGTATCACTCTTTTGGTTTATGTAAAAATTGTTGTTTTAGTGTGTTTAAAAAATGAGGGGTTTTAAAAACAAGTTGAATCAAAAAAACCCTGTTAAGTTAAAGTTGTAGTTTTTTTTAGAATATATATTTCTTATTTTAACCCTCGTTTAAACGTGGTGTATTAAAGGGGGTTTGGAAAATCGTTAGGAAAAAACTTGAATTTGTCTATCATTTTTCCCATATTTAAACCCTAGTTCTAAACAGTAGGTGTAATAAAGGGTTTTTACAACACCGTTCGGGAAAATGTTTGATTATTTAGGTTTTTTCCTTTTTTTCATTACCACTGTTGTATGGGGGGGTCGATCACTGTGCGTGTATGGGTGGGGAAGGGGTCAATCCCCTGTAAGTGTATGCGGGGCGGGTGGGTCAATACCCCAATTCGTGTATGAGTGGGGGAGATGAGGGGGGGGGGGGAGAGAGGGGAGAGGGGGAAAAAAAAGAAAAAAAAAAAAAAAAAAAAAAAAAATAAAAAAAAAAAAAAAAAACAAAAAAAAAAAAAAAAAAAAAATTTTAAAAAAAAATTTTTTGGGGAAAAAAAAAAAATTTTTTTTTCAAAAAGAAATTTTAAAAAAAAAAAAAAATTTTTTAAAAAAAAAAAATTTTTGGAAAAGTAAATAATAATTTAAGTTTTTAAAAATAAAAAAAACAATTTAAAAAAAAAAAAATTTTTTTTTAAAAAAAAAAAAAAATTTTAAAAAAAAAATTTTTTGGGGAAAGATTTTTTTATAAAAAAAAAAAAAAATTTAAAAAATTTAAAAAAAAAAAAAAAAACATAAAAATTTTTAATTTGAAAAAAAAAAAAAAAGAAAAAAAAACAAAATTTTCCCCTTTTAAAAAATTTTTCAAATATTTAGAAAAATAAAAAATTAAAAAAAAAAAAAAAAAATTTAAAAACATTTTTAAAAAAATTTAAAAAAAAAAAAAATAAATTTAAAAAAAAAAAACAAAAAAAAAAAAAAAAAAGAAAAAATTTTAAAAAAAGATTTTAAATTTTAAAAACATTTTAAAAAAAAAAATTAAAAATATTAATTTTAAAAAGAAAGGGGGAAAAGGAAAAAAAAAATTTAAAAAATTAATGAAAAAAATAAAAAAAAAAACCCCAAAAAAATAAAAAAGGTTTTAAATTAAAAAAAAAAAAAAAAAAAGAAAAAAAATTTTTAAAAAAAGGGTTTTTAAAATTTTTTAAAAAAAAAAAAAAAAAAAAAAAAAAATACAAAAAAAAAGAGTAGGAGTAAATAGACCAAATAAAAAAAAAATTAAAAAATTACCCCCCAAAAATTAAAAAAAAATAAAATAAAACAAAAAAAAAAATTTAAAAAAATTAAAATAAAAAAAAAACATTTTTTTTTAAAAAAAATTTAAAAAAAAAAAAATAAAACAAAAAAAAAATTTTCCAAAAAATATTTAAAAAAAATTTTAAAAAAAAAAAAAACAAAAAAAAAAATAATAAAAAAAACAAGGGGGGAAAAAAAAAAAACAAAAAAAAAAAAAAAAAACAAAACACGAAAACACTTTAATTCATGAAATGTAAATTATTTTAAATATATAAGCCTAGGAAACATGCATTATATTCAGGAATAATTCATATTTAAAATAACTGACAGTATGATGTTTTACTAGAAAAATATTTTATTTTT
This sequence comes from Stictocephala bisonia, assembly GCA_035578905.1. Classification (NCBI taxonomy): domain Eukaryota; kingdom Metazoa; phylum Arthropoda; class Insecta; order Hemiptera; family Membracidae; genus Stictocephala; species Stictocephala bisonia. The sequence goes on along the minus strand of JAQJVL010000341.1, from coordinate 253,548 downwards.
AAACTGCAATATGTGATATATATATCAGTTTATTAATACGAAATAATGGCTATATAACAGTTTAATAATTTAATTTTTCAAAACAATTTTGACAAATAATTGTTAATTTAAAAATTAAATCAACTCTATAAATAAAAATTAACTGTGAAATATAAGGCAAATCATACAGTTGTTAAAAATAATTGAGAAGATTATACTTTATAAAAATTAACATTTTTACAAAAGAATAATTAATAAATGAGTTTAGTTAAAATGTCTTATAAATATAACAATTTTCTCTTTATACCAGAAAAACTTTAACCATTTCCTTAGTATATCTCATATTTTAAATACATATTTTGCTGTAAAAGGTTAAGTGACAAAAACACAATTTGCAAGGACATGTCCTCATAAGTCCTTTGACCCAAAAACAGCTGGCAGCTGTCCTAACGGCTAGCTACTTACCGCTAAGTACTTACTTTACAAAATGTATGGATGAGCAAATCATAATAACCAATAAGCCCTTATCTCCAGTAACTCCTGTAGAATATAAAATTATTTATCTTTTTTCTGAAGAACGACCTTTTGTACTTATTTGAAATATGTAAATTATTATTATAATTTTATAAATATAAAATTCTAGTGTAAGTAATTAAATATACGTTATATGAATGAGACAAATTAAATGAAAAATACACCATGTAGCCCTGTTATATTTTCTGTATGTAAATTTTCATAAAACACTATACACAACATTTAAATACAGCTATGTATGCAGCTGGCAGAATGTATGCATATATATAACGTAAATTTAATGTTATTATAAACCAAAGTAATTGTTGATTTTAACTATAACCAGATATTTTAATGCTGTTGATCGATATCCCGGAAGGTATTTTTTTTTAACTTGAGCAGAGAGTTAAAGAATGTGAAGGATGACCACTGTGCCCCTTAATGTCACAGATTTCTCCTCTTCTTCATTATATTATAGAACAAAAATTTCAGTAGCCCTTCCCAATAATAAACTGACCTTCGTATTTTAAACTAATTATAATATTTATTGTAGTGAAAAAATAACATCAACAACAAAAAGTGTCAACAACATAAAGTGTCATCAACATAAAGTGTCAACAAAATAAAGAGTCAAAAACATAAAGTGTCAAAAACATAATGTGTAACAAAATAAAGTGTCAACAAGATAAAGTGTCAACAACATACAGTGTCAACAACATAAAGTGTCAACAACATACAGTGTCAAAAACATAAAGTATCAACACCATAAAGTGTCAACAACATAAAGTGTCAACAACATAAAGTGTCAACAACATAAAGTGTCAACTACATAAAGTGTCAACAACATAAAGTGTCAACAACATAAAGTGTCAACAACATAAAGTGTCAACAACATACAGTGTCAACAACATAAAGTGTTAACACCATAAAGTGTCAACAAGATAAAGTGTCAACAACATACAGTGTCAACACCATAAAGTGTTAACACCATACTGTGACATCAACATAGAGTGACATCAACATAAAGTGTCAACAACATAAAGTGTCAACAATATAAAGTGTCAACAACATAATGTGTCAACAACATAAAGTGTCAACAACATATAGTGTCAACAACATAAAGTGTCAACACCATAAAGTGTCAACAACATAAAGACCATAAAGTGTCAACAACAAAAAGTGTCAACAACATAAAGTGTCAACAACATAAAGTGTCAACAACATAAAGTGTCAACTACATAAAGTGTCAACAACATAAAGTGCCAACAACATAAAGTGTCAACAACATAAAGTGTCAAAACCATAAAGTGTCAACAACATAAAGTGTCAACAACATAAATTGTCAACAACATAAAGTGTCAACAACATAAAGTGTTAACAACATAAAGACCATAAAGTGTCAACAACATAAAGTGTCAACAACATACAGTGTCAACAACATAAACTATCAACAACATAAAGTGTCAACAACATAAAATGGCAACATCATAAAGTGTCAACAACATAAAGTGTCAACAACGTAAAGTGTCAACAACATACAATGTTAACAACATACAGTGTCAACAACATAAAGCGTCAACAACACAAAGTATCAACAACACACAATGTCAACAACATAAAGTGTCAACAACATAAAGTGTCAACTACATAAAGTGTCAACAATATAAAGTGTCAACTACTTAAAGTGTCAACAACATAAAGTGTCAACAACATAAAGTGTCAACAACATAAAGTGTCAACAACATAAAGTGTCAACAACATAAAGTGTCAAAACCATAAAGTGTCAACAACATAAAGTGTCAACAACATAAATTGTCAACAACATAAAGTGTCAACAACATAAAGTGTCAACAACATAAAGTGTCAACAACAAAGTGTCAACAGCATACTGTGACATCAACATACAGTGACATCAACATAAAGTGTCAACAACATAATGTGTCAACAACATAAAGTGTCAACAACATATAGTGTCAACAACATAAAGTGTCAACACCATAAAGTGTCAACAACATAAAGACCATAAAGTGTCAACAACAAAAAGTGTCAACAACATAAAGTGTCAACAACATAAAGTGTCAACAACATAAAGTGTCAACTACATAAAGTGTCAACAACATAAAGTGCCAACAACATAAAGTGTCAACAACATAAAGTGTCAAAACCATAAAGTGTCAACAACATAAAGTGTCAACAACATAAATTGTCAACAACGTAAAGTGTCAACAACATAAAGTGTTAACAACATAAAGACCATAAAGTGTCAACAACATAAAGTGTCAACAACATACAGTGTCAACAACATAATCAACAACATAAAGTGTCAACAACATAAAATGGCAACATCATAAAGTGTCAACAACATAAAGTGTCAACAACGTAAAGTGTCAACAACATACAATGTTAACAACATACAGTGTCAACAACATAAAGCGTGAACAACACAAAGTGTCAACAACACACAATGTCAACAACATAAAGTGTCAACAACATAAAGTGTCAACTACATAAAGTGTCAACAATATAAAGTGTCAACTACTTAAAGTGTCAACAACATAAAGTGTCAACAACATAAAGTGTCAACAACATAAAGTGTCAACAACATAAAGTGTCAACAACATAAAGTGTCAAAACCATAAAGTGTCAACAAAATAAAGTGTCAACAACATAAATTGTCAACAACATAAAGTGTCAACAACATAAAGTGTCAACTACATAAAGTGTCAACTACATAAAGTGTCAACAACATAAAGTGTCAACAACATAAAGTGTCAACAACATAAAGTGTCAACTACATAAAGTGTCAACAACATAAAGTGTCAACAACATAAAGTGTCAACAACATACTGTGACATCAACATACAGTGACATCAACATAAAGTGTCAATACCATAAAGTGTCAACAACATAAAGACCATAAAGTGTCAACAACATAAAGTGTCAACAACATAAAGTGTCAACAACATACAGTGTCAACAACATAAACTATCAACAACATAAAGTGTCAACAACATAAAATGGCAACATCATAAAGTGTCAACAACATAAAGTGTCAACAACGTAAAGTGTCAACAACATACAATGTTAATAACATACAGTGTCAACAACATAAAGCGTGAACAACACAAAGTGTCAACAACACACAATGTCAACAACATAAAGTGTCAACAACATAAAGTGTCAACTACATAAAGTGTCAACAACATAAAGTATCAACAACTCACTGTGACATCAACATACAGTGACATCAACATAAAGTGTCAACAACATAAAGTGTCAACAACATAACATATTTTTAATAATACTTTACATATTAATAATACTTTAAAATCACCAAAGTAACTATCTTAATTTGGCCGTTTCCCAAACTGACAAGTCACCGTTGGAAAGTCGATTATGCATTCATAAGCTGATATATAGATGTTTAATGAGTATTTCACTTATAACAAATATTTTTTTATTTGTGTTTGGTATATTATCCAGTCAGGAAAATTCCTCTCCCGTGATAGCTGAATTATTATTGTTTAAATTTGACCTAGTTACATTAATAATTTTACTAAAAATTTATCACTAAACTATACTAATAAAAGTATCTGTAAACCATTCTTAGGTGAATGAATGATTTCGATCACCATAATATTTGTGCATTTTGTTCTTGTATTGTAATATATTTGTGCATTTTGTGATTATATTGTAATACATTTGTGTTGTGTGACGTTTACATGTACTGTATATGTACCAACACGTACGTATTATGCTAATTACAAAACTATTTATATTTTTATTACTAAAGAACACGTCAATATATCGTATTAATTTATATTTTAGTTAGTGGTTGAAAAGAATGTTTTCCATAAGTTTCGTCAATCTTTGAGTTTTAACTTTTCAAGAAATAAAGGTTCTTATCAATTTTTGGAGACATTTTTTTCTTGGATTGGCGAGGACGTGAAATCGATTCCTTTGTCACGTTAACATTCTTATGTATTGTGTAGTTACAATACGTTACTTTTATATGCGTAAGTAAATGCCTAAGTGACCACATCTAAAAATTATAAAAAATCATGAAATTATGATAATTTATAAAAATTTGAAGAAAAATAACACTTAAAAAAATATTATTCGGCACAAAATGAAAATCCAACGTACTTATTTAACACACAACTTATAAAATAATAAAATAAAAAACAATCACTATGATTGTTGCATTACAAGGGAAAATTTAGCCTTGAGATTATTTAGACTGTTTTGGTCGATGACAATTTAATGTATATTTTATTTAAAAGGATAAATAATTTTATTTCAGTTGAAAATACAAAACTAAACAAAAGACTTTTTTCAATAAAATATTTACGACAATAGCGGCGCAGTGCTATAACCCAGCTACTTAGGGACAAAGTGTCGAGGAGATTGTAGATAATAGGTTCTATACTCGGCCCTCGTAATACCGACATTACGTCCTCTCAATGGTTGCTATCGTCGTGGACACTAATGGAGAAGTTTGGGGTGTCCATGTTGGTGAGTAAAAGAACTGAGTATTACGCTTGTCAATTAGCTGAAAATCAGATAAATACTACGTGGTTCGGATTCCACGTAAAGTTGTAGGTCCATTAGTTACCATTATTGCTAGCGATCCAAAGTAAAAAAAATTGATCGGTAGCTTAGTTGGTTAAATCCCAGCTTCATGTGCTAAAGGTTCTCAGTTCGATAACAATCAGAGTCGTAATACATTTTGAGTGGGATCAGCTGATAACCACCGGCTGTTCTTTTGTCATTGGGCTATTAATTAATTACCCTTTATGAGGAACAGCTGTACCGGGTCATTTGACCGGTACGTTTCGTTACTTTCGTCGTGGTCTGCCGGGCTGCCTGAGACCGCTCGTGCCCGGCGATTCGCTTACTTTGGTGGCCGTTGGCTCGGACTCGTTCGTTCCTTGTTCCAGCTCTGGTCTGTCAGGTTGGCCGTCATTTTGACTTGTGCTCCGCCTCGAGTAAAAACATGCCCGGCTAGTAAAACCTTAAACGTAAGTGTTCATTTTGTAATTTCTAATATCTAATCACCCTTTTGGTGAAAATACGTTTGTTTCCATGATAATAATAATTGGGCTTACTTGGGTTTTCAGGGTTTTGTTCAATTTATGTTTATTGTCTAGATCTTTGTTAACCTAGGTTCGAGCCACGTGCTCAATGTTACCGTTTTACCAGTAATTGCTTTATTATATCTTGTTTTACATTCAATGGTAGTTCTGTATAATGTTTTGTTGAGCCTTTTTTCAGTTGGAGTTAACGATTTACTATTCTTTTGTTTGTTCGTTGACAATAACCTAGCCTATATGTTTAGTTTGTTTTTCATTTTATAACCATTTGCTTCTGATTCAATAGCCTAGTTTTCAGTTTGTCATTTTTAGTTCCATATACGTAATTCTTTGGTAATTTGTTAAGTTGTAACTTGTTTTAAATCTGATTTTCCAACATAAGTATTCATAGCCTAAAAATGGATCTTTTATTTTCTAGTGTGCTCCAATCATGTACAATTTTGTCTGTTCTTGTTTTGTTTTGCCATTTCATGTTGATTAGTTGTTATGTGTAGTATTTTTGGTTTTGGGCTGTACTGTTTTTAATGTGCTGTGGTTTGGCCTTGCAGTCCAGGGTCCTTGAGTAGGACGTTTAAACCCTCAGCCTGTCGTCCGGGCAAAGTTCGACCTTCTACACTGCCAGCCTGGCCTGAGGACCAAGTCTTAGAGCCTATGTTGCGACTCAGCTGCCATCCCAACATCTGGGTGTTTTTCTTCAGTCCTCAGGTCAGTGCGTTCCATTTTGTTCCATTTTGTTGTACACTCATATATATATATATATATATATATATATATATATATACTTAAAATTTAAGAAAAAAAAGAAAAACTTATGTTAATATTTATTGTTATTTATTCTAGTTAGTTTTATTTGTTGTTATATTTTTTTAGATTTTATATTTGTTAGGTCCCTATGTTATGTATTTATATGTTTAGGCCTAGTGATTGTTATTTATATTTATTTATTAATGGTATTAGGGGCGTCGGGAAGGGACTTTTTACAAGAACGGTACCGTGTTATATATTTTTTAAATTGTTTAATTTTTAAAAAACTTTCACCAAAAGGGGATTAGGGTTCTTAACTTCCTATTCGGAGCCGCCCAGGGATTCCGGCTTACTCCCTGGCCTCGGTGGAATCATGGGATGTGGGCTAAATTGCCAGGTTAATTGGTGTTACTAAATTTTTTTTATAAATTTTTCACTTTTAATTTGTTCTTTAATTTTCTTACGTTTTGGGTGTCTCAGGCTAGGCTGCAGATAAGCCATGTAGCTGTAATTGTTAATTTTGGCATTTGTAGCGTTCGTTGTTTTTGTAGCTTTTGTCATTATCTTGTTAATTTTAGTGTTTCTTGTTATTTATTTAAGTGCAATCGATATTGTGGCCTTCTGCCTGTCAGTTTCTGATTAATTGTTTTTTTCTTGATAATAAATTAGTTTTGCTCAGCTGCCGAGTTTCAATTTGACCCTCCAACTGCCATCCGTGATCCCATCGCTTGACTTGTTTTGAGCCATCCCCCAGTTGGCACGCTTTCCAGTTTTGGTGGGGGGGATGGGTCTTACAGCCAAACTCACTTAGTAACCAGACTACACTCATATAAATATTCATATTAGCCTTAAAATACGCACAGCGTTGTGTTACCCTCTCATATGTAAGAATATACATGGATTATTTTTTAGGTATAATTAAAGATTTTTAAAAGAAGAAATTACAATAAAATGACTATAATCTTAGGAACTTGACTATAAAAACGTTTGATGCTTTACAGAATAACACTTTGGTCAAGCTTTTCACTTCTAGACAAGAATTCTAATATGTGTAATAAAAAACAGGTATTAAACATATAACTTACCTGACGGAATCTTCAATCATAAACATTGTGAGTATATACTTATGTTTATTATAAGCACGGTACAAAGGTGCTTAGTCTATAGCTTACACAGAACAACGTATTTTATGTTCAATGCTTGTTATAATATTTTTCTTTCACAGTTTCCTATTAGTGACATCATCAAAATATTTTGCTCGACAAAGGCCGTAACAAGTGACGTCATTAGTGAGTCAAAACACAAATGAACCACAATCTCCTTATAAGTATTACAAATGGGGTCAATAGAGACCCTTTGTAAGGCCTAACTGAGTCAACATTTATTTGTCATACTTATGAGAGGAAATATGTAATATATGTTTTTATCAAGCACATATAATTAGTTTCCATAGATTTGCTTTTGAAAAGACATGTTTTAAAGCTATCTTTATATATTTGAAATATCGTATTTTTAACGTAAGCACGCATTAAAACACATATTTTAATATGTAAAAATCACGACATTTAATTTTTTTTCAAAATCATACTAAAATGACGAAATACCTTATTTTATATTTATTTTGCATCGTTTTAACTTATGAATTCTTCGTTTTTGATAGTATTTTTTACACGTATATTTTCTTAATGATTTAATTCTTTAACACTATTCCCTATGTGGATACCAACATATGTAAAAGGTATTAACTAAGATACAAACTAACCAATTAAAATAAGAAATACTCATATATATATATTTGTAGAGACCACTTCATTATGTATATTTTAAAATAAAATGATTTTAATATTTCCAAATGTGTTGCAAACAAACTTGCGTAACTTAAACTTACATATTTTTATTTGTAAATATTAAGAAAATGTGTTAGAATATATATATATATATTGTCTGAATAGAATATCTAAAGATGGTAAGGGATATGGAAGAACAAGGAGATTAGCAAACAAGCCACCAAGCAACAAGGTTATTAAGGGCTTATTCACAAATTATTGCCTTTTATAGTATGATTTCACCAATCACTGATATGGTATGACAGTTATTTTATATGGCAGGAGGTTCACAATATATTGTTTACCAATGGTTATTTGAATTCCGGTTAGTTTCCTGAACATTTTTTCAATATTTGATCATCCCTCAGCTTTTTATTGTGATGAACACCTATTTACTAATATTGTTGACTAAGAAAATAAAGAAAATAAAGAAACACTGAGCTAGGAAGCCATACTTACGTACTATGCGAACACTTTTAAAACCCTTTCAGGGTATTTTTGGTTACTGGTGCAAGTTTAGTCAAGTAATTTAGAGAATTTTTGTCTCAATTTAAATTGATTTAGGAAACGTTATTAATCTCTGGATTAATTATATAGTTACGATTGAAATTCCACAGATAACCAAAAGAAAAAAAAGTTCAAAACTTATAAAACATTTTCTCTTCAGTATGTTGTAACCAAACCAAATTAAATAAAAAATCAAAGTACATGTCATGCTGACTTAGCCTGACCTTAAATCAATATCAGTAGTTGACACTAATGGCGCAGAGATGTAATCTAGCTACTTGGGGATAAAGTAAGTATGTTCTATGCTCGGTCTTCGTAATTCTAACACTGTGTCTACTTAATGGTTGCCATTAACGTGGACACTACTAGTGAAATCTGAGATGTCCGTGTTGGGTAGTAGTCAGGGTCCCTATGTTGTGTAGGGGAGAGAACTGAATATCAAGTTTGTCAATTAGCTGAAAATCAGACAAAAACTACGTCAATCTCCACATACATGTAGGTCATGTATGTGTACTGAAAATGTATTAACCACTACAAGTGCTCAGTTGTGTTTGCTAATGAGCTACACTTAGTTAGTAACACATAAATCACAGCTGTTCACGTGACGTCAGCAGAGAACGTGAGGCATATTAATGATCACTCTTAAACTTCGAGCTTTAAACTTAAACGGTTCATTATTCACTGTTTGAAGTTCATTACAAGTTATTCACGGTAAACACGTAGTTACATTTTACACTTTTAGCTATATTATGTTACTGAAAATATGTTAATATGAGTCAACTAACATGCACTAAGAAAGTATAAGGTCAACAGTACATATTACAGATCTTTTCCGTTAATTCACTACCACTACTTTTTTTGTTTCCGTTATTTTACTACCACTTGATAAATATTGTATTGCTCTAATAACTGTTCCCCAATAAATGTTTACGTCCACTGTGGTATTCCTTATCGGCTAGGAATCCTATATCACTAGCCTTATCTTATCGCTTTCCAAGGACTTACACACGGAGAGCACATTCGGTGGTAAGTCAATCATTGGATTTACCAGTTTGTGATCAACTTTAGTGGCCAGCTAACCTAACATAACCTAACCTGATCTAACCTAACCTTACTGAAATTGCAATAAATAACGGAAAAAAGTAGGGATAGTGAATTGATAGAAAAAGTCCCATATTATGACTTCAATAATTAAACCGAAACCCTCTTAGGATTGAAACTACAGACAATACCTACTAACGTACCTTTGTTAATACGGACTATTTAGGAGCAAAATTACTTACTTGGTACAAGTGTATGGGTGAATGTATACGTATGTATACGGGTGGGCTATTAATAAAATTTTTTGATAATATAATGATATTTTAAAAGTAAAATAGACTAAACGTAGAAAAATAAATGTTATACAAACCTCCTCTTATATTTTATAAATCTGATATTATTTAAAAGTGCCTATTCTAACCTTAATGCTATTATTCTCAGATATGAGATGCCGACTAAACTTTGTGCTAGTTTTAAGGTGATTATAAATGATTACATGAGTGTTGATGACCTTGTAGTCTGGTTAATAACTAAGGTCGGTTGTTTCTCAAAAAGGGCCTTTTATTATTAGCCCGACAGCCTGGGAAACTAAGGGACCTACAGCTTTACGTGGATTCTGAACCAAGTAATATTGGTATGGATTTTAGCTCATTGACAAACCTGATACTCAGTTATCTCCTCTATACAACATCGGGATACTGACTACCACCTAATATGGACATACCAGACTGCTCTAGTAGTATCCAAGCCGATAGAAACCGTTGAGCGGACGCCATGTCGGTATTAGGGGACCGAGAAAAAAACCATCGCTTACAATCTACACACAGCAAATTGTCCCCAAGTAGGTTAGCACTGAGGTATTCACTAGTGCCAGTTGGATAATAAATAAAGTTATATTGATAATATACAGTACACTTACCAGAAGTAATAGTATATTTCATAACAAGAGTGGAAAATGGGATTTTGCATGTTCGAGACCATATGTTTGAAGTGCGAGACTTGTCGAGCACTTCGATTGGTCGAGAACATGCAAAACATTTTCGATTGAGTTTTGAACAATATTTTTCACAACACTACTGAATAAAAAACGTTGGAATGTTAACTTTTTATTTAATTAGGGACATTTTAGGAATATTTTATAAAATCAGTTCTACTATTTTATATGCACATTTAAATTAATTGTACAGTTATGATTGTTGAAGGTTATTAAGTTGTTGATAGTGGACAATTTTCGAACGTAAACAATGTTACTTTCCACTGTCAATAATAGAGAGCTGTGGGAAATATGACGTTTCGCTGGTTATAAACACTTAACGAAAACAGCTGAACTCACGGTAGTGTTGTTAAAAATACATTTTTAAAAGGTTCAGTTAATATTCAAGTTAACTTACCTGGAAACGTCATTATCTATGTAATAACTTTATGTAATAAATTTATCCTTAGACGATAATATCCTCAATAAACGTAAATTGTATTGTCAATAAAAACCTGCACAGTTACTAAGAATTGTTATTTTTTGACGTTGTTACATAGTTTAACAGTGGTTTGGTAAATTAACAAATTTTGCATTTATTTAATTACTCCTGTATTGCAGATCCCCTTTTTTTCAAAAAGACTACATACATGTATTTAAATAATTTATTATATTAGTAAACGAACATATTCAATAAAAAAAATAGTAAATGTGTTTAGGTATTTGTTCTGACGTACATTATAACATTATCAGTGACGTGACAAGGAGACACCACATCACAAGAACCCAAAAGTTGATCTTCCTCACTCAGTAATCGATTCACCAATTACCACCAGCAGTGACGTCACAAGGTGACAGAGGCTGACACCACGAAACAAGAACCCGATAAGTGATCTCCCATACTCTGTATTTGATTCACTGCAACTTACATTATAACACTACGAAGGACGTGACAAGGTGACAGAGGCTGACACCACGACACAGGAACCTGATAAGTGATCTTCCTCATTCAGTAATCTATTCACTGTAACTTACATTATAACATTATCAGTGATGTGACAAGGTGACAGAGGCTGACACCACATCACAAGAACCCGATAAGTGATCTTCCTCACTCAGTAATCTATTCACTGTAACGTACATTATAACACTAGCAGTGACGTGACAAGGTGACAGAGGCTGACACCACATCACAAGAACCCGATAAGTGATCTTCCTGACTCAGTAATCTATTCACTGTAACTTACATTATAACATTATCAGTGACGTGACAAGGTAACAGAGACTGACATCACAGCACAAGAACACGATAAGTGATCTTCCTCACTCAGTAATCTATTCACTGTAACTTAAATTATAACACTAGCAGTGACGTGACAAGGTGACAGAGACTGACATCACAGCACAAGAACACGATAAGTGATCTTCCTCACTCAGTAATCTATTCACTGTAACTTACATTATAACATTATCAGTGACGTGACAAGGTAACAGAGACTGACATCACAACACAAGAACCCGATAAGTGATCTTCCTCACTCAGTAATCTATTCACTGTAAATTACATTATAACACTAGCAGTGACGTGACAAGGTGACAGAGACTGACACCACAACACAAGAACCCGATAAGTGATCTTCCTCACTCAGTAATCTATTCACTGTAACTTACATTATAACACTAGCAGTGACGTGACAAGGTGACAGAGGCTGACACCACATCACAAGAACCCGATAAGTGATCTTCCTCACTTAGTAATCTATTCACTGTAAATTACATTATAACACTAGCAGTGACGTGACAAGGTGACAGAGGCTGACACCACATCACAAGAACCCGATAAGTGATCTTCCTCACTCAGTAATCTATTCACTGTAAATTACATTATAACACTAGCAGTGACGTGACAAGGTGACAGAGGCTGACACCACGACACAAGAACACGATAAGTGATCTTCCTCACTCAGTAATCTATTCACTGTAACTTACATTATAACACTAGCAGTGACGTGACAAGGTGACAGAGGCTGACACGACGACACAGGAACCTGATAAGTGATCTTCCTCACTCAGTAATCTATTCACTGTAAATTACATTATAACACTAGCAGTGACGTGACAAGGTGACAGAGGCTGACACCACATCACAAGAACCCGATAAGTGATCTTCCTCACTCAGTAATCTATTCACTGTAAATTACATTATAACACTAGCAGTGACGTGACAAGGTGACAGAGGCTGACACCACGACACAGGAACCTGATAAGTGATCTTCCTCACTCAGTAATCTATTCACTGTAAATTACATTATAACACTAGCAGTGACGTGACAAGGTGACAGAGGCTGACACCACGACACAAGAACACGATAAGTGATCTTCCTCACTCAGTAATCTATTCACTGTAACTTACATTATAACATTATCAGTGACGTGACAAGGTAACAGAGACTGACATCACAGCACAAGAACCCGATAAGTGATCTTCCTCACTCAGTAATCTATTCACTGTAACTTACATTATAACACTAGCAGTGACGTGACAAGGTGACAGAGGCTGACACCACATCACAAGAACCCGATAAGTGATCTTCCTCACTCAGTAATCTATTCACTGTAAATTACATTATAACACTAGCAGTGACGTGACAAGGTAACAGAGGCTGACACCACATCACAAGAACCCGATAAGTGATCTTCCTCACTCAGTAATCTATTCACTGTAACGTACATTATAACACTGGCAGTGACGTGACAAGGTGACAGAGGCTGACACCACGACACAGGAACCTGATAAGTGATCTTCCTTACTCAGTAATCTATTCACTGTAAATTACATTATAACACTAGCAGTGACGTGACAAGGTGACAGAGACTGACACCACGAAACAAGAACCCGATAAGTGATCTTCCTCACTCAGTAATCTATTCACTGTAACTTACATTATAACACTACGAAGGACGTGACAAGGTGACAGAGGCTGACACCACGACACAGGAACCTGATAAGTGATCTTCCTCACTCAGTAATCTATTCACTGTAACTTACATTATAACACTAGCAGTGACGTGACAAGGTGACAGAGGCTGACACCACATCACAAGAACCTGATAAGTGATCTTCCTCACTTAGTAATCTATTCACTGTAAATTACATTATAACACTAGCAGTGACGTGACAAGGTGACAGAGGCTGACACCACATCACAAGAACCCGATAAGTGATCTTCCTCACTCAGTAATCTATTCACTGTAAATTACATTATAACACTAGCAGTGACGTGACAAGGTGACAGAGGCTGACACCACGACACAAGAACACGATAAGTGATCTTCCTCACTCAGTAATCTATTCACTGTAACTTACATTATAACACTAGCAGTGACGTGACAAGGTGACAGAGGCTGACACGACGACACAGGAACCTGATAAGTGATCTTCCTCACTCAGTAATCTATTCACTGTAAATTACATTATAACACTAGCAGTGACGTGACAAGGTGACAGAGGCTGACACCACATCACAAGAACCCGATAAGTGATCTTCCTCACTCAGTAATCTATTCACTGTAAATTACATTATAACACTAGCAGTGACGTGACAAGGTGACAGAGGCTGACACCACGACACAGGAACCTGATAAGTGATCTTCCTCACTCAGTAATCTATTCACTGTAAATTACATTATAACACTAGCAGTGACGTGACAAGGTGACAGAGGCTGACACCACGACACAAGAACACGATAAGTGATCTTCCTCACTCAGTAATCTATTCACTGTAACTTACATTATAACATTATCAGTGACGTGACAAGGTAACAGAGACTGACATCACAGCACAAGAACCCGATAAGTGATCTTCCTCACTCAGTAATCTATTCACTGTAACTTACATTATAACACTAGCAGTGACGTGACAAGGTGACAGAGGCTGACACCACATCACAAGAACCCGATAAGTGATCTTCCTCACTCAGTAATCTATTCACTGTAAATTACATTATAACACTAGCAGTGACGTGACAAGGTAACAGAGGCTGACACCACATCACAAGAACCCGATAAGTGATCTTCCTCACTCAGTAATCTATTCACTGTAACGTACATTATAACACTAGCAGTGACGTGACAAGGTGACAGAGGCTGACACCACGACACAGGAACCTGATAAGTGATCTTCCTTACTCAGTAATCTATTCACTGTAAATTACATTATAACACTAGCAGTGACGTGACAAGGTGACAGAGACTGACACCACGAAACAAGAACCCGATAAGTGATCTCCCATACTCTGTATTTGATTCACTGCAACTTACATTATAAAACTAGCAAGGACGTGACAAGGTGAACGTTGCTCACACCACATCACATGATCCTTATAATCGATCTTCCTCACTTAATAACTGATTCACTGTAATTTTCATTATAACACAACAGTGACTTGACTAGGCGACAAAGGCTCGAACCACATCACAGGAACCCGATAAGTGATCTTCCTCACTTAGTAATCGATTTACTGTAAGCAGATTATATATGTAATTACTACAAAATACAGCGCTTGTTAAACTATGTGCGTGGCTTTTAATGACACAAAGTGAAAAAAATTATATTTAATATTTTTATAGTGCATTTTTTATCGAGTGGTTATGAATATTTTAATGTGAGCAATATATGTCGAAAATGAAAATCCAATAATCTTTACATTTAGTCTTTTATCAATGATACTCGAGAAAATTGTTGGAAGCCAAGGTTTGACACATGCCGGTGAATTGTCATAAACTGTTCTTATAGAATGTTATAGTAATACAGATATGTATTTTTCAGAAATGTTTATTTGACAATGCCCTTGACCGGAGGCTTATAACGTTATCACATGATAACGATGTCCAGAAACATCGAGTGAGGCTGTCCACTGTGGTGTATATTGGTTTTGTATTGACACGTACAAAAAGTTATAGGAAAAAGTAAAAATGGATAGACCATAATGATAAATATCGAAAGGACATAAAATACAATACACTTAAAATACAATTACTTAAATCTTGACTTCTTAGTGTTTAAATATTGACCTCTTGTAAAAGTCCAGGTTTCGCAACCATTTAACATTTGGTTTTCCGATTTAGTGAAAATCAGCTAATTTATAGACACGGTTGTAACCACTTTGGCAGGTATCCTAGAACCTTAGTTAAACGCTACTGCAGTCAATATTTTATGGACATCTGCAGTGAGCATTGTGAGTATAGCATGTTTATAGCGCTAGAGGGATATAAACATTTAACATGCAAGATTATTAATAATATAAACAGTTTAGACGATGTTTGGGATTTAGATTACGAAATATGGTATAGATTACGAAGTACGGTATAGATTACGAAATATGGTATAGATTACGTAATATGGTATAGATTTCGAAATACGGTATAGATTACGAAATATTGTATAGATTTCGAAATACGGTATAGATTACGAAATATGGTATACATTTCGAAATACGCTATATATTAGGAAGTATGGTATAGATTACGAAATATGGTATAGATTACGAAATACGGTATAGATTACGGAATATGGTATAGATTAGGAAATACGGTATAGATTACGAACGATAGTGGTACTTATATACTTCAAGCACAGTTCGATGGAATTTAAGAATAAAAATACTTTAAAAAAAGTAACATACCAATATTAGTAAAAAAGTAATTATTAATTACGCTCTAAAGATAATACATTCGTAACACCATAACCTTTTTTCTTAAATAGGAAGTAAGCTATCCAAAATCTCTATAAAGTATTATTGGTGGTATTTTTGGCTTTCCAAGACTGGTTGTACATAGCTACTTACTTTTGACCAATAAATATAAAAATCGTAAAAAATATCATCCAGGTAATGTTGATAGTATGTTGCAAGTAATAATTATTTAGAGGGACTGAACATATATAACCAACCAAAGCTTCATGTACACATTTAAAAACAATAAAAACATTGTGAATATGTTAATTCAATGAGGATTATGGACAGGGTACTTTTAATATCATATTTGATAGAGGTCTTTGATGAGAACTTACGTTAAATAATAGCTTCAGTTTGTCTTATACAAGTCAGCTACATAATGGTTAAGCCCCAATGAACCAAGACTTAAATATATTTTAAGTTTACAATAGGGTCGTATGAAACTAAATAAGTTATTTAATTTATTAATTATGTATTTATGACGGAACTTCATGAAAGTATTTTACATTGCTTAGGTTTTACGTCTCTAACGTTTCCATTTACCAAAATACTACCAATGAATACACATCTATAGATTAATTGGTACTTACATTGATTTTACTGACTTGGCTTTTGAATAAATTTAGATGATAGTGTGGGAATGAACAAATGATTATTTGTGACCTGTCAGAGGATATTCTTGAAATATGTGTATTATTGCTTATTGTAAAAATTGACAGCATTGACTTGCAGTCTTAATAATTACGGTAGAAAACATCAACTTTGTAATGAATATATTTCAGACAATAAGAACATATTGTTTTAATGATGTCTGGTTATCGTGTCTTATTAAGACTCTTACTTTAATTTTCAATATAAATAATAGATAAACAGATTTTTAAATACTAGATACATATAATGTCATTCACGTTGCTATGTATACTAAATATTGGTAACAAATGTATTTTTACATTATATTTTTACTTTATAGTAAACACATCGAATCCAATAGAACTCCAATTTCCGTAACGATCTGTTAATATTTTAATAAAAGTCTTTTAATTTAACAATAAAACCAACAGTACAATAGTAAATTAAGTAATCCCTTATGAAAATCTTGTACTTTTTCCAACCAAGCTATATTCTTCTCATACCTAAAGACCTACAGAAGGGAAATTGGCCGGTTATTAGGACGCGTGCCAGTAGGGAGCGGACCCTCCAGTTTTATGTGGCTAATTTACCATTAACTACACAGCGCTTTCCAGCTTCAGTCCCTTAAAACATTCCTTACTTTCAAAGGAAAAATTAACCAATTCCAAGCGGTGATAGTAAAAGTTTAAGATATTACAAATTTTACATAGTAAATCAATGATTATATGTCATTTGGTTCACTTTTTTTCTTTCTACCATTTTACTATTTCTTACTGTCCGTATTTTAATCAATGAGAATGTGCATCGATTTATCTCGATTCACCAAAGCAATATTGGGACCATCCCAATCTACAAGAAAACTAGTAATCACAAATGTTTATAACTTCAGTACAGAATTTATAACTAAAAATACTACACAGCCCTTCCACCACTGAGTCCTTTTCAAAAAGAAAAAAAAACCCACACTATCATCCCAACATTTATTTGTGAGGTAACCTTCTTACTAGCATGATATATTAGCAGTAGTTTTGTACTGTGTGTGTGTGTGTGTGTGTGTGTGTGTGTGTGTGTGTGTGTGTGTGTGTGTGCGTGCGTGCGTGCGTGCGTGCGTGGTTCGTGCGTTAATTTACTTCACAAGCCCTCAATTGAAGTTTGTATTAGTGGATACTTTTAAGCATTGAATTAAACAAAGGTAGAAATATTAGAATATACAAATTGTATAGCATTATTAATAACATATAACAACTGTACGCCTTTGGAAAATCGCTTGGAGTAAGATAGTGAACGTGGCTTACCAAAAACATTACTGTTTTAGCTTATATATGAAAAAAAACTTACTTTGCCTTAAATCAACTAGCCTCTTACTAGTTTAGTAGTTAGCACATCTGCTTCATATGCAGATTGTCATGGGCTTTAATCCCAGAATGTTCAATTAACATTTGCTTGATGGGTTTGGACCGTTATCTCAACGTTAATACTGACAGTAAAAAATGCCTCCGACGTAGATTTACAGTAAACAAAAACTGAGAAAAAATGTATTGGCAAGCTGTTTATTTTAACGGCCTTCTGTTTTTCTCACTTTCAACGATTTGCTAGTAAAAGAAATGCTATCTCAAACCCAAGCTCAAAGTCCTGACAGACCTCTCGGCCACCGGCTTGCCCGATTGGACCCAAAGTATTACCTTAGTCTGAATAATTAGGATGTAACATTATGCTATGCAACTTTTTGAATATTAATTGAAAGCACAAGTAAAACCATTTAAAATTGTAATTTATCAGATGATCATTCGTTGTGGATCTTAAACGACGTTTGTTGATACAAATAACACCCTAATAAAATAGTTTAAAATGGCTGAACCTTCCTGAACATGTACAAAACCCTTCTAACATGTAGATAAACATAATTTTACAAATTTTGTGAAAAAGACCATTTAGGAATGTTTTGAAAGACGGTACAGCTTATAAAACCCGTTATATGTTTGATGTAAACATTTAATTTGTCAATGATCTCACGAATAGAACAATCAAAAAGTGCATAGCCTAGGGCTTGTTAGCATTTATACTAAAAACATACAAGGGAACATTCAACACATACAACGAGTTTGTAGAACCGACATGTATCTTGTCGATAGTTTGATTAATTGATTCAACGTTATCGAACGATTATAGTTAACCATATAATTAAAGTACATCTCTATATAAAAACAAAAGAATCTAAAATAAAACATATAATTTGTTTAAATACAACGTTTGAAACATCGTAGCTACTTCATTCTCTTTCATACTTCATAAACACGTTAACACCTCTGTAATGTAGACAACAACAAACAATTAAACAATATCATAACATACACAAACAGCTCCGTCTGGGAGTAAAACATTTATTGTGTTTCAAAACAGGTCATGGATGACGTGCTGTTAGCAGTTTTATTCACGTAAAGAAGTTTCCTGTTGTCTACGTTCGGTTTAACTTTTTAACAATTATTTTCGTTACCTACACAAATTTGAAAGTAGTTTTACTTTCTAATAAACTCTTATAGTTACATTTTGATTTTCCATTAATATACGTCAACAAGTTTTAAAGTAATTTTTTTACGGCACAATATTGTTTTCCGTTGATTGAACCTTTTCCGTTGAACCACTATTTTTTTATCACAATTACGGTTAGGATAGATTAGGCGACGACTACTAAAGTTGAAAACAAACTGGAAAATATCAGAACTACTAGTTTTAATTTTTTACTCGTAATAAAACATATAATTTCAAAACTACAATTATTTTATTGAATTTTAGTTATCTTGTGCTATATTTAATACATTTGATTGAATCCGGTATGTATACCAACATAAATAAAAAATATTACTTTCCATATCGAACGATAACTATTCCTAATCGTTTTACTTCAATTAACTTTCTTATAATATTGTTAGTTTTAGTCTAATATACAACTATTAATATTTTAATAGAGAGAGTATTTTTTAATTTTTTTCTTTAATAAAAGTTAGTTTTCGTTTGTTTTCTTTATTTTAATATAAATATTACCCTAGGTTAAGTTATTGCAGTCATTTGTAAAAATGGCTTATACCATTTATATGTCTTTTCTAAGATATTGTTGATGTATATATTTTAGTTATTTTTATTTTCCTCAATTTATTATTTCATTGTTTTGTTATACTATGGTTATCTAATTGTTCTATTGTATCCTCTTCGTGTGCTGCGGACGGCTGCTCAGCTTGTATGTAAAATGACGGACTGGACTCTTAATTTATGTTATATTAGTTGACTGTACTTTTTGTAACCTAACCACACTACTGGTAACAGTGGTTAGGGAATTCAGAGCCTTTTAACTATATTGCATATTGTAATTTAGTGCTGAATAAACTCATTTTTTCATTAAAAGTGTATATTTACATGTAATATAATTATAGGCAAATAAATATGTATCACAAGGATTGTTTTCCATTAATCTGTTTTCGAGATGCTGAATTGTGTTTTGAAGGGCTCTTGTTTGCCAAGTCCAAACAGTTTCCTTAAGGGATTATACAAGGGCTCAGGATTATGATCGAGGGGAACTTATGAAGGGGAGGGGAAGATTTGCACAATTCATACTAATAAGGCTTTAGCAAGAGTTCATGCAGAAGCTTCAAAAAGAAAACTTAACTAAAAGAAAATGTATAGCTGAATTCTTATAGTATAAATACTAAACACCGATTTTGTTTAATTTTAACGACTTATTACTGAGTGAGTACTGGCAGATTAAGTTGTATTTGTTTATTGGGTTTAAAGATTACGAGGGATTCTCCTTTATTGTTTAACAATACAGTGAACAAAGTTTAGTGGTGAACAATATTTAAACAGGAACTGACTATTCAAACACCATCTTGGATCTTATTATTCATAAACTCTTATACAAGATTGTTTAAATTACAGTAAGTAGAAATAACTATATTCAGCTCACGCTATATGTAAATATCCTTCATACAACGAAAAACTATTGATAGGAAATACCTAAAAAAAAAACAAAAACATTGTTTCACATATGCATTAACACGAAATCCGTTTGGAGTTGGATTTCGAACAAATGGATCTCTAAAGAAAGATGGGTTGTTCTGGGAAAGAACTAACGAAATAATATTTTAACAGAACATGTAAGTTTGTACAATCTAAGTAGAAACTTATGGCATTTCCACAAAACATTACATTGTTAGTTAAGTTTGTTTTGAAATCCGAAAGCTACCTGAGTTTAGGTGGTATAATTATATTGTACATTGTAAAACAAGAAGTTATTTTTGGGGACAGATAGTAATTTACCACTTTCTTTTGGATGTATTTAAAGAATAAAATAATGGTCATTTTTTATTTTATAATAAAAGTGTGTATTTTATTATAAAATAAAAATGGTTGAATTGTCTAAACTTCTATTTGTCACATGATTATCCAATAATATGTAATGTATACTTTCTTTTATTTTAAAATATATATATTTATCTCATAACAATTATTAGTAAGTATTTGTCATTAAATTGACCAAAATATTTGTCATAGAGCCTTGTATAATGTTACTGTCTGTTTCATTTTGTAACAAGAGTTGAGGGCAATACTACTGTTTCGTAGTTTTGTAATCATAGAGAACATATCCAAACATTCAAATAACACGTCTGTAACCATTTTTTTTATTTCTATAGTTTAACTGTCAGCTGCGAAAAAAATTAAATATTGTCATATTAGTTCACAAATTATAAAGACAGATAAACATATCTAATAAATGTTTTTATTATGTTTTAGTTGTGTATTTTAAGAAGTTTTTGTCGTGAGATGATGACTTCGATGATCAACCATTTATAATTGTAACGTTTTTGTTACATGGAATGAATTTCAATGGCCAAAGAATTAGTATACAAAAAGTAAAGGTAACAGTTATAGACACATGTATTAATTATAGAACGCAAATTAATTATTAACAAGCTTTTTATACTCATCGATGTGATTCTGGAATTCAGTTCATAAATTATGAGCAACATTTTCTTCAAAGAGTTGAAATAAGTTGTACGTTTAATTTTTTAACGGATTAGTGTACAGACATAGTTTAAGAAGCTAGGTGCAGGATACTACTAGTATTGTCAAAGATGGAGGATTGTAAATAGTAACCCTGTATTTTTCTACAAAGATATTCACCTTTAATTAATGTAGACTAATTTAAATAATCTTTTCTCTACTCCACATGTTCAACAAAACTTTTGGATCTTTTTCGTTAATTCACTACCACTACTTGTTGTATCGTAATTACGGTAAGGTTAGATTATGTTAGGTTAGATCATGTTAGGTTAGGTGACTACTAAAGTTGATCACAAACTGGTAAATCCAATGATTAATTTACCGCCAAATACGTTCTCCGTGTGTTAGTTCTTCGAAAGCGATAAGATAAGGCAAGCGGTATCGGATTCCTAGCGGATAAGGAATACCAAAGTGGACGTAAAAATGATTGGGGAACAGTTTTTAGAGCAATAGAATATTTAACAAGTGGCAGTAAATTAACGGAAACAAAAAATTAGTGGTAGTGAATTAATGTGAAAGATCCAAATGTTTAAGTAATAAATAACCTACATTCATTTAAGGGACTACTATTATGTATTTATTCATTCAATAAATAAAAAATAATGTAACGAAGAATTTAATAAATATTTTGAAAAAAAAAAAAAAAACTACGGTAAAACTCCTAGTAAGCTAACTAATATTTAAAAATAAATTCATGTATGCTATATTTTAAATATTCAGGGCACAATACTACATAGAGCTATATGGAGTGATGTATGATGCATTAACGACCTCTTTTAAACCTTACTTTAAACATTATAACATTTTAGAAATGTTATTATACATTTTAGTATGTCCGCTGTTTTTATTTGGGCAACATAAATGTTAACAGCTCCATAACCTTACTAAATTTATATTCCATGCTCTTACTAAAAAAACTTCTTACTTTAAATTCCTTAACCATCAAAAGAACGCAACAACCATAATATAACCATAACTGATTACAACCATAGTAAATTGAAATATAAGTAAGCGAACATTATTAATTGAAATAATCATCAATTGAGTTGAGTGTAAAAGGCACGCAAAAGTCCCAACTCCACATTTATTTAAGTTATTAATTCTTTAAATACTCCAATCACACGTATTTCGAGAATATAAAGTTATATTTTATTTCCAGTCTGCCATACTGCCAACTATTGAATTAAAGATTCCCCTGTTAATTAGTCTGGTCAGGTTCCCTCACAATGACCTCTGATGTCCTGATAAGCCTCCCACACGAGATGACGGTAGGGGTTAATCCAATATCACTTTCCCATACACAATCGTGTTTATATATAGGCTCATTATCTCTACAAGTCATTATTTGTACATTACATTACAAGTACAATTGGTCGGTAGCGTAGTTGGTTCAATCCCAGCTTCATGTGCTAAAGGTTGTCAGTTCGATCCCAATCAGAGTCAATACATTTTGAGAAGGATCAGCTGATAACCACCGGCTGTTCATTTGTCATTGGGCTATTAATTAATGACACTTTCTAAGGAATAGTCAGCCTTAGTTTGTAACAATGACTACATTCGCCCATCTACACTCTTCACACTCAATCGAAATCCATATTCGCCCATATCTTGACGATCGGCGTCTTATAAATAAATAAAAATAAAAATAAAAAATAAATAAAAAGTAATGTTTTGTTTAATTAGGTCAAGTGGCCTGAGCTTAAATTCCTCATTATCATTGAGTGCCATATATTAAGCTTAAGCTTCCTAACATGATTTTTGCAAATTTAAAATAACAAACTCTGTAAATAACACAAACTATAAATAGACACCAAGACATGTGTACTTCCTGCTGTTACTAGGTATCATATAACAGCCACTGTTATTTATCACTATTTCTACAACAACGTCTGGATGAAAAACAAAATATTTTAAATCAACTATCATAAAGAAAAACCAGTTTGTTCATTTAATATTGCAAGATGAACTTATTTTAAATATTAAAAAGTAACAATCTCCACTCAAAAAAAAAGCATAAATTGGTGAGTAATTGTCAAATAATTGAACAAATATTTTTTAGTTAAAATAACGTTTTTATATCGTAATTTATTGACTGTGTTACTATGCCTAGTACATTAAACATCATAAAATCCATAATAACTTATATATTTACATTATATTCATATATAATCACACTTATACATAAGTAGTATTTTTAGAAGCACTAGAAGATTTCAGCTGTATTTCTTTGTAAGAAGCCAGTAAAAAGAACGTCTTTATTAATATGGTATCTCTTAAAAGACAAACTCTTATTATCCTTTGAACTGTCAATGCCAGCTGCAGCGTTTTATTGACCTCTCTATTATTATTTGTGGAGCTATTTATAATGTTACGCCCAATATCTTAATGAAATATACAAGATGAAACATTTATAGGCATGTGTTTAGCATGTATTATTATATTACCCGGAAATGTGGTTTTTATATTATTAAATATTAATATACAATATTGGAGCCACTGGTTTAAATTACTCATCAATTATTTTCTGCATTCTAACAACAGTTGAATTTTAAACGAATTATTATATTGTATTTGAAAAAGAAAAATATATGTAATTTAACGCTTGGAAATCATGTTTTTTAAATATTATTTACTAAACAATAAGTATCAGTAATAAGAGTGGGAAAGGTCAATTACTGATATCTTAAACTATCTTGATTACCAGCCTACTGAATGTCGTAACACTTGCTGATACTTATAAACCTATATTGCAAAATCAATGTTCAATATTTTATTAAAAACATCCACAAACTTTATTTATGACACAGTGACATAAACATACACTAAAAACCATTAGGTATTTAGGTTTAGTGTATATTTATGCCTAATGTAAAAGCATGTTTTTTAACCATTTATTGTTGTTTTTTATAGACGTGTTTTATTATTGTTATTGTTTTAAATGCCTAGTCACTTATTTACTATCATAATGACAGTTTAATCTTAACAAACTATTTTATTGTATAATAAAAACTATATAATTGGGTGCCCAGAAAAATTGGTTTGTTTTTTAAGTGATATATAAGTATACATATATTGCATTAGAAAGGATATATAAACAATTTAAGGTTAAACATTGATTTATTTAAGTGGAAGAATACTTATTCGTTTATATTTCTCTTCCGAATTGGCAGAAAATATGAAAAAAATAACACCTTAACTCGTGGGTTCTTAGAGGGTAATATTATGTTCAATGTACTTTTATGTTTATATGAGGGTTCTTCCAAACCTGAAATATTGTCACGTAGGTTTTGTGTTTCTAATTACTTGTATCATATGATAATATTTTCAAGTCAGTATATGTGGGCTACACTTACATAACTAGCTAACTTTTATGTTTTTGAAGATGTATTACACCAAATTAGTAAGCATAATTTCAGGCACGGTTGGGTTTTAGTTAATAACATCTGTGAAATTTAGGACCGTAATGTATAATTTGTATGAAGTTTTTCGCCATTTATTTTCTATAAACTGAAACAACGTAAATACCAAATATTATTTGTATGCGAAGCAGGACATTTTTTCCATGGGAAATAATTATTAGTGTGATTATCCTCGGTGGATTTTATGAATTTACTGTGGGTATGTGATCAAATTCCAAAGTTGTTTCCAAAATAATCTAGTAGTACAAGTGACAGGAGAAGGTGCATTAACATCAAAGTGTAAAATATATTATTTAATATTCGACTGATTAACCTCTAAGAAAACAAAGCGAGAATTTGA
Source organism: Stictocephala bisonia (assembly GCA_035578905.1). Lineage (NCBI taxonomy): Eukaryota > Metazoa > Arthropoda > Insecta > Hemiptera > Membracidae > Stictocephala > Stictocephala bisonia. The sequence continues at coordinate 227,692 of JAQJVL010000341.1, read as the reverse complement.
AAATGTTTCATATCCTTACACATTTACAAGAAGAACACTTTTATTTTTTGATGACTTATTAAACTTTAATTTCATACAATATGACCGGTTATTGAAATACACATATATCCGTTAATAGTTTTAAAAGGTACAAACAAATTATAAGGCCTTCAGAAGAAATCCATAGTAAAAGTGAATAAATTTAATCGAGAATATGCTATAGGTTTGTTTTGATAACATTCCAAAAACAAAAAATAACGTCTTTTATTATTTTTCGTGTATTTTCACACTTAATAGGGACATATGGACACAAAAACTTTACGTATTCATTATTGAGACGTAAATCGTAAAGATAAGGGTGAATGTAAGGGGAGAATGGGTTTTATGAGTGAACAAGTGTAGTTATTGTTACCAAGCAAGGTCAATGTCTCATCAGAAAGAGCAGTTTATCAGTCCAATAGCTAGAGCAACTAAGGGACCTACATCTTTACATAGAATCTAAACCACGTAGTATTGGCCTAGATTCAGCTCACTAACAAGTCTGTTACTCAGTCCTCCTCTCTAGGCAACACGCGGTCATGGCTACCTCCCAACATGGACACCCCAGACTTCCCTAGTGGTGTATACCCTGATAGAAACCATTGAGTGGACGCCATGTCAGTATGAAGAAGACCGACATTGAACCTACCAATCTCCGCAATAATTTTGTATACTTATTCATAGTAGAATAATAAAAAAAAAAAAAAAATAATTAACACAACTCAATGCAAAAAGACTTTCTCGCATTAGGATTTGAATGTAAACATTTGAATATTCTTACCTTACTTATAGAGCAAAAGTAAATTCCACTTAATGGACAGTTAGGAAAAAATTACATATAATTCAGTTAACACTTAAACTGAGTCTGGTCAGGGATTTTGACGTTACCATAACATAATGGCGTCAAGAAACGTCAAGCGTCCTTGGATGTTTTATGCTAATTTACAAATATATACTAAGCAACAAAACTACATGTTTACAGTTGCGCATAAAAATTATTTGAGATAGAAATTGAAAACACTATCAATATGCAACAATTATAGTAATATACATTATAATGTTCATTAATCAAGAGGATTTGGTAGTTTTATGTAATTGTGTGGAGTGTACAAGCCTAGCTAATGAATCTATTACTAAGCTGGGACTGTAGATAGTGAAATAATATATTTCGCAGGTAGATAATTTCTTATAAATATGATAAATGTTATATAAATTCTAATATACATAATTAATGCTTGACTTTTACCTCTTTAGAAAAATATAAAAAAAACCAATTTAAGTTCTTGTACAGCAAAATTAAAACCAATTGTAGTTATAAAAATCATTTGATGTTGAGCCAAAAATATATTTGTACGTTGTTCTCCAAATTGTGATTCCAATTTTCAAGCTAACAATACGCTTTAAAGCATTCCCTTAAAACAAAAATTCTTAGGATCAAAAGAAAGGATAACTTTTATTGCGGAATATTACGTCCAGTTGAGATACTGGACGCAATATTTGAAGTGTTTTGCTTCAAAAAGAGTCAAACACAACCGGAATGCACATGATTGAATGCGGAAAATTTCAAATACCTTTAAACTTAAGTGTTTGTTATTCTCAGTGCCTTTACTATCTCGATATCGATAAAAAATAAAGGATCTACCATATATTACAGAATTCCAATCAAATTAAATTATAAAAAGTACAATGAAAAATATTTCATAAGTAGTTAAAATGTGAAATACTAAGCTAAAAACATATTACATTCTTAGAAGGAATTGCAGGTTTCCAGGAACAAGGACGCTCGAAAAATATTTATTGAACAATTTACCAAGTATATTTTGTTGTAACACCAGTCAGTTTTAGAATCTTTTAAGTTACACTTTGGTAGTAACTGAAACGATTCTTTACACACAATGATGTATCTTCAAGTATTAAAAAACTAAATATAAAATAAATTAAACAGATATTTCAATTAGAAGTATAAACATTTATTTCAAAGTAGAATGGTTCTGAAGAGTTTTGCTTGAAGAAGAGGCAAACATTCAAGATATGAACTTTACTGAATAGAGCCTAACTCAGAGACTCTGAATTTTTTTACGTAGATATTTTAGAGACATTTTTCTTATCATGGTAAATATAACCAACGTATTTTATTAAGAAAATTAAACTTAAAGTATTCATTAAGCTAGAGAACAAGTCTTTTTTAATTAACTACAATTATATTGCATATTGTCTTTTATTCTTTTATAGTATATTAACGTGTGATTTTGTATATAAGTTTGGAAACTTCACCATGTTTAGGTAGTCAAACCATCCTTTAACGTATATATGAAACTAATAGCGATCTGTTTACTTTTGCAACGAATATATACTACTAATTTAGTAAAGCCTAGCCATCTTTCAGATACATATGAATAGATTTCATGATACGAAAATGGTATGATTCATCATCCATCTGCCTAAGAGCTATATTATCTCCTCGATATATAATTAGTTTATAGTAAATATTTTACCACTGATTATTCTAAATATTACTTCCACTATTAAGACCCATCCCCCATCAAACTGGAAGTCGTGCCGTACCGAGGGATGTCTCAAAATCAGACAAGCGATAGGATCACGGGCGACAGTCGGAGGGTTAAATAACAACCCGGCAGCTGAGCGGAAAAGCTATTTATTACAAAAGAATAAAATAATCATTTAGAAAATCCAGCATAAGGCCACAATATAACTCAAAAAACAAGAAATACAATATGAAACACACAATAAACAATGATGTACATAAATAATATTTCTAACACAAAATTGGCGAAAGCAAAAAAAAAAAACAACAACATATGTACCTATCTGCATAATTACTAGAAGAACAAAATTACAACAAATTTAAAAGAGTTTACATTGAACATTTAGAAATTTTAAAAAAACCAAAAAACCGGCAATCTAGCCAACATCCCATGATTCCACTGAGGCCAGGGAGTCAGCCGGAATCCCTGGGCAGCTCTGAATTGAAAGAAAAGTAAAAACGTTATTTAATCCTCTTTTGGTGAAAAATGTAAATATCAAGAAAATAAAAATAAAATATAGCACGGCACCTGTTTATAATAAATCTAGACTAAACATAAGGACTAGACAGAAAAATCGATTCACAAACAAACTTAATAACTAGGCTTAAACATAAAAATAACTACTTAAATCGTGCCCTATGTAAGTCATTTCTAACAAATAAATAAATCTCTAAAACAGCCATTACATCTAAACAAATTTAACAAAAAGCAATAAAAAAAAAATATCATGTTTTTTGTTTTTTTTAAGGGAAATTATATGCAAAAAAATTCAAACAAACTATTTCATGGCTCTGTGAAAAATAAAGTTTATATCCATTCTTCCTTGGCACTTTTTCTCCCTTGGCCTAGGCCTACATTTAAAACATGTTCACCTCCCAGATCAGCCACCGGGAATAAAATGAAATGCACTGACATGAGGACTGAAGACTCTCATAAGCTGTAAGAAGGGAAGCGCAGGCACAAATTGGCTCTATAACATAGTCCCCAGGCCAGGCTAGCACAGTAGAGATGGCAGAAGATCGGCTGGGCGGCAGGCTGAGAACAAGTCCTACTCGAGGACCCCAAACTCCACAGCATAAACACAGCACTTTAGTTAAAGCACAGCCAAAAGAAACACAAAATTACAATATATAACATACAAATAAATAATAAAGGAGTAAAAGAGTAATGTTAACCAACTTTGTTGATTTTATAAGTTGCGGCTCTTCATAACCTTTTTAAACATATTTTTTTAACATTTAAAATTATAAAGTTTTAGGAACAAACTACAGAATTACAGGATACAACAAAGTTAAACAGGTAGAATAGGTTATTATCAAAGAACAGAAATGTGTTAAAAATTGTACTTTAATTTGCAACATGCTCAATAAAAATGATATATAACCAAGACAAACTTTGAGACAACATATTTAAGTTAACATAGAACATAAATATAACAAAGAGATGAATGATAAAGAATAACATTAAGCACATGGGCTCGAACCTAGAACCAACATAGAAAATATAAAATCAAGTAACAAACAGAACAGGAAAACTACTAAGCAAACGTTTATAACTGTGCAAAAGTTTTCACCACAAGGGTGATTAGGTTTTAGAAATTAAAAAAAATTGAACAACTTACGTAAAATTGTCTCTCTAGCCTATCATCGTGAATTCCTCAGTAGACGGAAACTAAACCAAACAACCTAGTCGAAGCGGCGAACCGTAAGCTGAAACCACGGAACAGACCGAGGCCTGAGCCAACGGCAGTGAAAGTAATGAGCAGACAGCGCAAGAGCGATCTCAGGCAGCCTGGCAAACGAAAGCGAAGAGCAACCAACAAATACCGCTCAAAAGAGCCGGTACACAATGCACCCTTTCAAAATTAAGTTTTCTTTTACCATTTATTAGTTTTAGTCAGTTTGTTAACAATTTACTTAGAATATTATAGAACGTTTTAATTACATGTATTACATTTTTATCACTTTTAATTGAATATATTTGGTGATAATGGCTTAAAAATGAAATACAAAAAGTTTACTGTATTTTTTGTTTATAATTATTATTACATAGTCTATATTAGTTATTTACGTTTGCCTTAAGAAAACTAAACTAACAATTATTTCATATAATTTTCATTGTTTATTTTGATTTGTCACCGTAATACTATTAACGGTTCGTGTTTTCACTTTATTCTTTATATGCACTGGCAACACTACTTGCAAAAGCGCTAAATAAGATATATCTGTATGTAATCATCAATAAGGTTCAACCGTCAAGCCCATGCACTTGAGACTTGGGTACTTTGCCCCACATGTTGCCTGTGATATGTGATGGGTTCATTAGGCTATATTGCACCAAAATGTTGGAGCCTTCATATTGGCACATAAAGTTGACTTCAAGTATCATCTATTTTAATAAAATGTTATATACTTTTACACACATCGCTGACATATAGATTCCTCCTAAATATACTAAGTAGACGATTTTGACGATCTTCTACATGAAGTGCCACATAGTTGGACGTCATCCAAAATGGTTTAAACGTATATAGGAAATAATCATCAGTAGTTGTTATCAATAAATTACATTGACTGTTTTTTCCATTAAAATCAATTATGGAGTGGTTCAGGGAAGTAAGCTTGGTTATTTATTTATTTTTTTCTTGTTATGTCTACGCCAGTGGCAATTTTAACAAAATCTACAAACGTTATTATGGGACAACGGTCCAAACCCATCAAGCAAATTTGTAGTGGACCTCCCGGGATTTGAACCCGCGAAAACTCCTTGTGAAGCAGAAGTGCTAACCACTAGGCTAGCCAGATGCCTATACATAATTTTCTAGGTATGTTTAAATAATTTGTCTAAGGTCAGCGGTAAAGGTAAACGTTTTAAGTTTTCTGACGATACCACTTAAGTTTCATTTGGTAAAACGTGGTAAAGTTCATATAAGTAAGGATCAGAAAACCTAGTGAGATTAAAATTACAGTACAAGTAAACGTCACACAACACAAATTTATTACAATATAAGCACAAAATGCACAAATATATTACAATACAAGTACAAAATACACAAATATTATGGTGATCGATTTCGGTGGACCACCGAATATTATGGTGATTCTTTTTTGTGTTTCCCTCTGGTCTGAGGAAGGTGAGCGTGGTTCACCGAAATCGACCACCATAATATTTGTGCATTTTGTACTTGTATTGTAATATATTTGTGCATTTTGTGCTTACATTGTAATACATTGTGTTGTGTGACGTTTACTTGTACTGTATATGTACCAACACGTATTATGCTAATTAAAAAACTAGATTAAAATTGTGGTCAGATCATACCAACCTGACAGACAAAGTTGGGCGTGGTCAATGACAATGATCCTTTGAGGCCCACTGCCTTGAGGCTTATGTGAGTACAGGGTGATATAACCTATTTGTAAAAGTAATTAAGCAATATTGTAATAACTTAACAAAAAGGTAAGTAAATTTAGGTCAAAAACTGATATTTTATCCAGTTACCTTATTCAATTAAAATATTCAGCAATATATGTAAACGAATTTTAAGGGACGCAGTTAATGATATTCTTAACATGATTGAACGTCACTTGTGTCTGATACTTACATACATGTTCTAAACTTCATACATTACCAGAAGCCATAACATGGCTGTCATAAACTAGTTTATAATATATTACCTTGCTCAATTAATTAATATAAACGTATATTATCATTTGAAAATTAGTTTGTAGAGATTAAATAAATAATCCATTATAACAGTATTGAATGTTTTGCTAATACTTTGGAAAAATAATATGTTAGCACATAAACAAGATAAAGTTATTTTGGTTGTTTAAGTGTAAATTGTTACAATAATAGTAAATATAACATTAATATTATTTTTTCAGCATTTATCAATTTAGGTAAACTAAGTTTATATTTGTTAGTATAAAGCAACAAATATAATTTATATTATTCATTGTTTTTCACTATCAACATTCCACATTTATTTCTGATTAAAGTTTCAAGGAAACCTTTTTTATTTAGTAATCATCGAATTCAATAACTACCTAGCTAGTGGTTGTCATGTGGTAAGCAGTTTGAAGGTTTGATTACAAGGGTGGTAGTTGACAAATGCACAACTCAAGTTCCCTTGTTAGTCAATCAAGAAGCTACTACTTCTGTAGCTTATCCTGGAAACAATAGCTGGAACTTTCGATGTCGGAACTCGGAGTACTAATCACACGTACCCGTCGAGCATGAGAAGCCGTAGTTCCTCGTCTATAATAACGTATAGACGACTATAGTAACGTTTTTTTCATGAGATAGTTATTAATAAAGAATACGAGGATATTTGGTGCCCCTTAGTTACAATTTCCTGATTTATGGTTAAAATAATGAAATAAAATTAGCTTCGTGACAGTAAAAATATTCTCTGTAGTACAAATTTATCAAAAAATAAATTAACTTTTTTAAGATATTAGCATGTTATTCACGACTTTCGTTACCTTAAGTTGTTTAAGATTATCAAATACAAAATTTAATATGTTTTTAAAGTTCAACGCTCAAGTTATTACTTGGTATAACATTCAAAAGCGAATTATTACAGAACAAAAACATGAATATAGACATTTGTTGTTAGATCAACACTTTAAAAACCAAAACTGTACAAGTAGTGATTATTTTGTGTCACCTATATCTGGTATGTTATTTTTCATGTTTACCATACAGTCAGGTACAGTCAAAGTTTGTACTTAGTCTAGACGACCGTTTACGACCTATGGTCGTAAAAACTGTCGTTGTTCTACGACGTGTTCCGTGTTCCTAAGTCAGTTACATTAAGCATTTTTATTCATTGTTAATTTTACGTAAAATGATATCTAATTTGATTAATTAATTGACGCATTATTCGTGGAAAACAAGTGATTTTAATCATGAAAAATTACTACTACTAGTAGAGACCACGAATTAATTTGTTATTTGGATATACTGTAAAAAAAAAAATTACCAGCGTTTAATGAAATTCATAAATGAATGATTTTGAAGACCTACTATTCTGAGTAACTTAGGTAGCAGTACTGGAGGTAAAAAGGCAATAATAAGAGTTAGAATGTTAATTGTTTGAGAACTCAGTGGGGTTATGATTAAAACAGTCATATTAATTTTTTCAACAAAAAATGTATCAGTAGATTATAAGAATCGTCGCCAAAAAGTACAAATCATGTTTTTGCCGGCATGGTAGCTAAGTTGCTGAGATATCAAACTACGGAGGACATGTTCCAAGGTTCGAATCTCAAGTGAGTTATCGGTTGGTACCTCTCTCTTTGAATAAAGTATCACGCACATACCTGTAGGCCCATGTAAACAGTTATATTGTTCCAAAATACAACAATTCAGTAGTAGGCTTTTTTTAAGCTTGATTTTTAATTATTCAAGACTCAAATAATAATATAGTCCAAAAATCTGGTAATACAGCGATGAATATCATTGGACTCAATAAAGTACATTCCAATATTATATTTATACAATCACGAAATGGATAGAATGGTAAGTGATTTTACACAAGAATTTAATATGTATTATGAGTTTTATTTAAATAAAAATTGGTGGTCGACAAAATAAAAATTAAAGTTTTTATTCATAAGACTAACTAAATAATTTATAAAACTACATCTTATCCTGCTGTCGTGTTGGTGATTTATTAATGTCATTATCTCCATGATAAATGAAATATTTCAATTTAAATAAACAAAAAAATGCAATTAGTTCTCGTACCAACATACGAGAACTGTGTTTCGTTAGACTGCAATCCATTTCAAATATATGTCCGAGTTGAGTTTTCTGAGTTTTTCAAGCAAACCAGTAAATTTATTGCTTGTAATTGTTGATGTTGCAATCAAGTTTTAGGCTGCAGGGTCACTCACATGATATTTGTTACAAATGAATAGTGGGGTGAATTTGCCTTTTGATTGGATCATATCTGGTACAATTTGAGTTATCCTTTTGAAACAGCCCTCCTTAACGTATTATTGGTCAGCTTGTATATTAAAATCACCATAATATATTTCTGTATTATATGAATTTATAGATAATTATTTTATGTAATAAAATATTATGATCCAAGGATTTATTGATATTGAGACATCCAAAATAGTTTTTATACTGACACTTTTAAAATGAAAAAAATGAAAATTGTTATGGAGATTATTGTCAAATTTCTTCTTATCTATTATGAATTAAATCCAAAACTAAATAACAAAATTATAAAAATTAATACTTACATAGAAAACCTTTTGAAGGACAGTCAGAGAAATAGTATTTCCACTGTTAATTAGAACAAACTAGTACATTTTGACCCCGAAAACAGTTTATTTAAAAAGTAATTTTTTACATCATTTTCAAATAACTAATATGTTTGGGGTTATTAGTTGTTAGGCACAGAGAACTAAAATAGAAATAACTTTTTAAATTATATATTGCATTATGCATATTTTGATTAGTAATTTCTAAATTAATATACACGTATTTACTTCCTCAAATGCAACTTCTCACAATATACAGGGTGGGAAAAAATATGGGAACGCTTTTACAACAATGTTGTTTTTTTAATAGATAATTTGATAATTGATTTTTTTTACTAATTGTCTTCCATAAAGTCATTTTTGATCAAAATAATTAACTTGAAACCGTTAAATAGAGGAGAAATAATATTTTTCAAATTAGTTACTTTGAAATTAAAATGACCGCTACGTTGTAAAGAATTTTGAAATCCAGTTTGTGATATTTAATTTATCTTGAATAGACCTTTCATTTGATACCAAACTTGACCTAGGTTTACGTTGAAGATTTTCGTTCAAATCCTTGTGAACCGTCCCCTAGAAAAGATGAAATGTCACTAATGACATCAACAAGTATGTTCTTTGTAACCTTGGTCATGTACAAGATTTCACTTTTACAAGTGAAGTCATACAACATTTTTGAAAGCGTGTTCATATTTCCCCCCCCCCCCCCGTGTATATTTGGAATCAGTGGAATTTAAAATGTAATCAGCCAAAAGGGAAAACTCTTCGAAAAACTCCGTTGGTTTTATATCCATTTGTGACCAACACTTTAAATACAATATTCTGTGAGCACAGTTGTACTGATCTCTTAAAGAAATAATATGTTTTAATTTATAACATACCGAAAGCGAAATGGTATGACTAATAAAAACAAAACTTTGAGAAACACCCATGAGGTCTGTGAACAAAGTAATAACCATTCACATAGTTGGTTTATGAAACGATCACATTACTTACAGTTTGAGAAGTTGTACGTTCACGCAGTTATGGCAAGTTTAAGTTGTTTCCCAAGTTTGACAATAGCTTCACACTCTGTGCACTTTGAAATCAAGAAGCGGAAAACCACGCTAGGAAGAATATCTGCTTAATATAAGCAGGGTCTAAATAAAAAAATTATAAATCAATCTAATTGCGTTTAAAATGTTGGTTTATCTTTAATTTTTTATCTTCATTAATATTTTATTATACTTTGAATACACCTAAACTTTTTATTACCAACAATTTTAACTAAATAAATTAATAAACAACACATGTGCTACTTTCTAACTTTACATTTTATTACACTTTTAAAAGATTGAATAAAATATAAATGTATTGTATTTAATAAACAACATTTCGTTTATGTATCAATGCCTTCAAATATAAGTGAAAATAGTTTATTACTCTTTCCAGATTAATTTTCAACTGAAACAAGCAAATAATGTTTTTCATTTCACGTTAAAATGCTATATTTTATAACAGTTTCTAATAAATGACTTCTGCTCTTGATACCCTCATAAATATATAATGTTTATTGTTTGGTTTGATAGTGAATATAAAGATAATACGTTAAACAAAAATAAAATTGAAAAGACATTGTTCATATGTCAGTCACAACTGATTAGAGATAATTTTTATTAAATAAATGTTGTTTTTCTTTGGTAACATGTGGCAGAAGCACACATTACTATGTTTGTTAAAATATCAAAGGAAAGGTTGTCATTAAAATATAATTCTTTTTATATTAGTATTTATTTATCCTCTGCTTGACCTTTAATGTCACAGTGCTTTTGGATTTTGTGCCTTTTAAAAGAATAACTTTTACGAACCTTTTGTCGGACACATTTGTTAATGTTAATATATTTTGCAAAGAAGTGGAACTAACTAAATGAACTAGATAACATTTAAATAATCAAGTTTAATTCATGGAGAGAGAAACAGGTATTTTATTTCTTTATAATATTAGTTTTTCATGTTATTTTATGACATGCAGTTAATTTTATGTAGGTCATACTTTATTAGAATTTTTAATATTACAGTTCCTGAGACACAAGGTCTACTTGTTTAATTTTTTATCGTGTTTACTGTTTATACATGGAAATTAAGTTCCCGAAGGCTACAGTAGTTTAATGTTAACAAGAGTAATATAGTTTAAGTTTAAAAAATCTTGCACTGTTTGTAAAACAGCGATGGAAGATTTCAATGACATAGGAAAAACTGATGCTGCAATAATTCTAACTCAATTTAGGTTAGCTTTGTAATATTAAGAAGGATTATTTATCATACAAATATATAAATATATTCAAATATATTATTGCATAATGTATTAAAATAATTGGTAATAGCAAATATAATGCAACTAAATATTTGAGACAAAAACTGTTATTGGGAAGGAATTTTTATTTACTTACCCAATCTACTTCAAGTGTTAAACGTTATTTCAAAATCAACTATCATGTCACATGTTAAAGCATTGGTTCCCAACAGGGTGTCCGCGGACCAAAGGTGGTCCGCGAGAGCCTTGAAAGTGGTCCGCGAGGGACTTGGAAGAAATAAATAATTATTGAGTAAAATGTAATTAAAAAAAAAAAAAAAAAAATACTAAATTAAGTTAACAAGTTCGATACGGCGGAGGTAGACGGAATAAGGTAGACCGGTAGAGGTAGACCGGCATAAGGCCGGTGTGGTGGGAGTGGGATCCAAACTGGTGGGAGTGGGAGCCAAACTGGTGGTGGTGGCAGGAGTAGTCTGCAACTTGCTGTCTTCAGTCGTGAGCGTGAGTCGAATAGGTCAACAACTACACTACATTAACTACAACTTTCTATCCTTTTGAACGTTTTGATTTATGTGCTAAGTTTTATAGTGTTTGTTGAGATTGTTACTATTTGCATTCAGTATGCCTCCAAAGCGGAAATATGATAGTGATTATATTAAATTCGGGTTTACGTCGATTGAAGAGAACAAAGAGGTTAGACCTCAGTGCGTAATTTGTGCAGCCGTTCTCAGCAACGAGGCATTGAAACCCGCAAAATTGGAACGTCATTTGAAGACAAATCATGCAAACCTGAGTGACCGGCCACCTGAATTCTTCGCAGGTAAACTGGAAAATTTAAAGAAAATGAAATTAGGCAAATCTGGGACAGCTTATGAACAGTCAGAAAAACTACTCTCAGCTTCTTATTAAGTAGCGCACTTGATTGCTAAGGCTAAGAAACCACACACCATCGGCGAAAATCTTCTTAAACCATGTATAATTAAAGCCGTCGAGCAAGTTATGGGGACTGAAGCTTCCAAAAAAATGCAGGATATCCCCCTATCTAATAATACGATTAAAACACGAATTGATACAATGAGTAACGACATTAAAGAACAATTATTTGTTGAATTAAAAAAATCTCCATTTTTCAGTTTGCAATGTGACGAAACTACTGATGTTACGCAGTGCTGTCAATTACTAGTTTTTGTTCGTTATTTGGGCGACAACAGTACGTTCAAGGAAGACCTTTTAATTACTCAAGATTTGGAGACCACATCTAAGGGCAAAGACGTAATGAAAATAATTTGTGATAATTTAGAAAAGTATGGCCTTGACTGGAATAAGCTAGCGGGATTTTGTACAGACGGAGCCCCTGCTATGCTGGGATCACGTTCAGGATTGGCAGCCTTGGTAAAGGAGAAGAACCCTGCTACAGTAAATATGCACTGTATGATCCATCGTCAAGCGTTGGCATCAAAGACACTGTCAGAGAGCCTAAAAAGTGCAATGGAGATGGCCATAAATATGGTCAATGCAGTCAAAAGAAACTCACTCAACAGTCGTGTTTTCAAGAAGTTGTGTGCAATGTTAGACTCTGAACACGAAACACTTTTCTTTCATACTGAGGTGCGTTGGCTTTCAAGGGGAAATATGCTGGAGCGCTTATTTGAGTTGAGAGAAGAGTTGAAAGTGTTTTTTATTGAAAAAAAAATGCAGCAGTTCTTGGAGGATTTGTGTGATCCAACTTTTGAGGTACAACTTGCGTACCTAGTAGATGTTTTTGGACATTTGAACCAACTGAACTTGCAGCTTCAAGGATCAGGAAATGACAAGTTGAAGGGTGTTGGTAAAATTTTTGTTTTTGAGGACAAACTCCATGCGTTTTTGTGCAAACTTGATCTGTGGATGAAAAAGATTGAAGAGCAAAACTTTCAATCCTTCCCGACTTTGTAACATCTGGCGGACAACAAGAGCTATTCTTCTCATGTGGATAAAATTCTACCAAACATCCTCACACATTAAGAACGCTTAAAGCAGAATTTTCACGAGACTTTCCTGAGTACGACAAAGACACACAGATAATTAAAAAAATGATTCGAAATCCTTTCAGCTGTAAAGTCACAGATGTTCCCGACGATATCCAAGAGGAGTTGATTAAACTGCAAAATGACAATGATTTGAAGGACACATTTGAAAGTGGCACAGATCTGGAAGAGCTGTGGTGTCGAAAGGCCGTTTCATACCCATACGCCCGGAAAATAGCACTTAGGTACCTTGTGCTATTTTCAACCACCTACCTGTGCGAGCAAGGTTTTTCAACTTTGCTGTTAATAAAAAATAAACAAAGAAACCGGCTGAGCTTAGGCAGCGACCTGCGACTAGCACTGAGCAAGAACCATTCACCGAGAATTCCTGAACTAGTAAAACAGATTCGAGCTCAGAAGTCTCACTAAAATAATTCCTAAAAAATATTTTATGTGCAATGAGAACATTTAATTTCTATTTCAACTAGTATTCTAATGAAAATGTAACTGTTGCTAAAATGTTCTAAAAATAAACAATTTGCTTATGATTAATGTTTTTTTTCTTACCTTTGAAACTATATATATATATATATATATATATATATATATATATATATATATATATATATATATCAATGGTGGTCCTTGCTACGATTAATGTCAAGTAAAGTGGTCCGCGGCCCGGAGTGAGTTGGGAACCACTGTGTTAAAGGGAAGAGCTAAATGCTGCTCTATATATGATAATCTACGAATACGGATAAACAGCTGATGAAATGTGTAGTTTATAGGTTATAATATTCTTAAAAAATTATTTTGCCATGTCAAAGATAAATAAAACTGTTACAAATCATGACACTGTTTGAGTCTTTTATTGGTTTGGTAAATTTTTCAAAATTAAACATACGTACGAAAAACCTATTCGTGGTTATTTAGTTATATATCAATGATTGTTAAAAATATTAAAGGTTTTACAACAGTAGATAAAACACATTTTTAATAAATCTAGTACAGTCGTAAATGTAGTAGATAAATAAATGTAAATTTTACCTGTACATGTTGATAGTGTATAATGTTTAAATATAGTTTATACAATTAAATTATGTCCATGAGGGCTAGAATAACTGAAGATAAAAAGACTAATATAATTTAAATTTAAAATATTTTCTACTCTTGGCAGAACAGTGATGGAAGGTTTTTCTGACATAGGAAAAAATATTGCAATAGTTCTAACTGAAGTTTGGTTAGCTTTGTACAAACATCTAACAACTATATCAAACATTAATAAAATACGAGGTTACGTTGATGAAATCTAATCATAAAACTTTATTTTAAAATCTAGGCAAGTGGATGGACCATAGGTCACTTGACAGAAATGAATTACGACATTTATTATTAATTTATAAATCAACAATGGAACATACTTGCTTCAATATAACCTCAAAACAGTAACTTTGTAACAGACAACAGACCAGTTACAACAATAGTCCAATTAAAATATTTAAAAATTGCTAGTGTCAAGTGACTTATGGTCCATCCGAGTTTACATCACAGAACAAAGAATAAAATAGAATAGACACACGGCAATCTAAGTGAAGCCGGAACTCTTACAAAAATGGCGGCTCCCTCCACTGTCAGCTCAATTCTATACGGAAGCTGAGCGTAAGCTAAATTTTAAAACTTGTAATGCAGTATTGCAACTAGACCTTAGTCTTCCTACCTTCCATACGAAATTGAACTACTACAGCTCGTTGGAATAACAGCTATATAAACAATCAGGATGGAATAACGTTTTATAGATAACTATTATGAAATCAACTGATTTGATTATTATTATTTATTCATAGAACTGTACATAAAGCATACTTCTAGTTGTTTTATTTAGTTTACTGTAGTGTTTAAAATGAATTATTTCAATTTGATAAAATGTTTTATTTCAAAAATAGATCATATAGTAAGGTAATATCAGCTGTGCTCATCTCACACAAGCGTCTAGTAGTGTGGAGGGGAGGGACCAGTCTTTGGTGGGGTGATATTATTTGGAGGGGATGGCTCCTGAATCCCCACACACTCGTCTGACCCCACACTCCTAGACGCTTGTCCATCTCACCAAGATGGTTAATATCGGCTTCAACTACTACTACAGGATAGAATGCATTATGACTACTCTGCTTTATTCTTTTCTCTGTGGTTTACACTAATTTATTTTGTATCAGTTGATGTTCAGTTGTTATGCGATATATTAACATGCAAAATGATTTCTTACGAGGATGGTTGTGTTAATTACTAATAAATAGAAACAGATAAATATTAGTTATAAACCAGATTATTTGTTTCTCAATGCATGTATTATATGGCTAATATATTACAACACTTGTAAAAAAAACGACGACCTGTGTTCGGACTATTGTATTCTGATATTACTATTTGGGAAGTAAAATACGTATATTATTGCTTCACCAGAACTAAAAACCTGGTATCAAAAATATTTATTTACAAATAAACATGATATAAATAATAATATTATACTCACAAACAATATATAAAAACGAATCTCCGAGAGAAAGGAGACTAAACTGCCTTTTACCTACAAACTTCATTGCAAAACTTTCCTTCTTAAGAGTTGTTTATAAGTTTAAGATAACGTAACTCAAAACTTTTCAGATGGATATATTCTTCTCCAGAGTTTATTTTTATTCATCCTTACAGTTATTATAGTTTTTAATGTATTATTTTATACAATTAAAAGTATATATAACTTGCGTTTTTATTAAGTTTCACCATATGACAACCAGTCATTGAAATCCTTAGAATTAAAGCAGTTTTAATTACTGCTATAGAGGTTTATTGTATTTATAAATGCCATAAATAAAACATAATTTTTTATACGTATGTACAAGTGCCCCTCCCTCTAAATGACATTATATAAATTAAATTCTTATGTATTCATTATTATTAAAGCCATACTATAAGTTTAATTTTTAATATATGTTTTGTATTTTTATATCTAATTAAAAATTCGTTGTAATAATTAATAAATAAATATAAAAGATAGACGTATTGCTGATTTTTATCTATATAGTTATCTGCTAAATACACGTCAATTAGATCGAGATTATTACGAAAATACATTAAAAGTTAAACTATCTTTTAGTTACTATTGATATGGTTTGTTACATTCATATTTAGTAACATTTAACTTACTTTTTAAAGTAATTTAATGATGACAAATTGTGAACATGAACGTTGAATGACATTGAAATTTTAAATGTCATAGGATAATTCAACAAAATGTTATTTGGTACGTCTATATTTAAACTAATACCTTCAATTTCAAATACAAATTAATTTATTTAAAATTTATTACAGTATGTTACTATTATAACCGTAACAAATTTGTCTACATATTTAGAATAACAATATTGGCTACTAAATAATTACCTATGGACATTTATTTCACTATACAAATACTTGTTTCTGTATATAATTCTAAAGTAGTTTATTTATAGTCCATTTAATAAACTTTTCCGTTAATATTTAAAATAAACAAATATGAATGGTTGAACTAAATTAGAGGCTTATTTTCCTGTAACAGTCGTAAACAAATAATCAGCGGCAGGAGAAAATTGACGGATCAGAGTTTCTAAAGTCTACCAATTATAAAGTTTCCTGACAGTCATCGCCAACTGTTACCTTAGATACTTCTAAGTACGTTGTCAAAGGTGATGAGACCAACAATGGTATTGACGCACCTGCCCACCCATACACAAACAGTGGTAATGAACCACCCGCCCACCCATACACGTAAAGTGGTATTTACCCACCCGCCCACCCATACACGTGCAGTGGTATTGACGCACCCGACCACCCATACACAAACAGTGGTATTGACGCACCCGCCCACCCATACACAAACAGTGGTATTGACGCACCCGCCCACCCATATAGGTAAAGTGGTATTTATCCACCCGCCCACCCATATACGTACAGTGGTACTGACCCACCCGCCCACCCATACACGTACAGTGGTAACTCTGTTGAGCTGACACTAACAGCTGTATAGTTCAATGCGTCATATTGTTGGTCTCCTTTTAAAAAATGAAATTGTTTTAAAATATGTACTTTTCAATAAATAATTACTGAAACTTTTAAAACCCATTTTATTATTTAAATAAGATTAGTTTAACATATATTTTGATATTTTTAAAGTTATTTGTACATTTTATGCAATAATATTTGATTACTGGTGTGATACGAAACTTAAAGTAAAATAGTTATAAAAGATATATTATTCATACTGCAAGTATTTTAATTTCCCTAAATAATTAATTGTTCATTATTGTTCACTGATTATAAATGTTATATTATACTTAACAGGCACAAGGGGTAAAGTTCAATACGACATATTTTACGCTACCTAACCCCTTAAACGTGATATTGTGTATAATTTTAATTACACAAAACAAACAGAGAAATTCAAAATAATCTTGACTCATGCTAGACACGTACATAAATTTAAGCCCAAGAAAGCCCTGATTCCAGGAAATAGACCCATTAAAGATATCCGATATTATAAAAAGGTAACTTTTTATACCCAGCCATGATCTTTTATACTTTTACAGATTCTGTTTATTTTACGATGAAAGTAGTTTTTATTAGTCTATCAACACTCAAAAAAAAAAAAAAAATACAAATTAATGTTTTACTTAAATCAGTTAACATGAATACATTTCCTTTACATTAGTTTTTATTATATTAAATTTTCTAGGAGTTTTGTTGAATTTGACAGTAACATTATGTTGTAATAAGAACAAAAAGTTTATTTTTACTACACTACTATGAGTTCAGCTGTTTTCGTTATGTGTTTACAACATGCGAAACATCATATTTTCCAATGTTGACTGTGGCAAATTTTCGGTTGTAAACAATGTTACTTTCGGTAGTAAACAATAGACAGCTGTTGAAAATATGATGTTTCGTAGGTTGTAAACACATAACTAAAACAGCTGAACTCATGGTAGTATAGTGAAAAGTATCGTTCAAAACCCGAGTGAAAGTGTTTTGTATGTTCTCGACCATTTAAAGTGCTCGACAAGTCTCGCACTTCAAACACATGGTCTCGAACATGCAAAACCCCACTTTCCTCTCTTGTTATGAAATATACTACAGCATGGGTCTAGTTTGAGAGAATTAAAGCAAATGTTTATTTTATTTACTTAATATATCCTTTTACCGTACGGTCCATAACAAAATGCATTTAGGATTTATTAAAAAAAATCAATCCTCAAGTTATTCACATCCATTATTTATTAATATAGTTTGACTTTTATATATGTTTCCTCATTTGCAGTTATTTCCACGTGGGACATTCACATGTTTTAAAGAATTTAATTGAAATGTTCGAACTTCACTTCGAAAACGATCTTTGTACTGAGACTAATAATCCCGTTTTTATGCCCTTCAAACACTGAGGAACCCTTATGTATCTTTGTCATGTGATTGTCTGTGTAATCTTCACGATATCATATTTGATGCAGTATATTATATTTTTTTACAACTTCTAGTCATATTTTGTTATGTTTTTGTGAATGATTGTTTTAACTGTATTTAAAATATAAAAGCCAATATTTGAATAAATACATAGTTTAAACCTGTATTCAGACTGTAACAACATACTTGGAAATCATATTTATCACAACATAGAAATAGTTATGACCTTTGTGTCTTTACTTAATATTTACATAGATTATATTTGTATAACCATTTGTTTCCTTCTATTCTCTGGTTAAACAGTAAAAAGGTCTGATAACACATACAAAAACGTATGTAGGAAGGGTTATGTATGGAACTTAAAGCAGTATAAAACCCTTTATGGTTGCTTTGTGGTAGTTTTAAAATAAAGCTTTGGTTGCTTTATTTTAAGACTACCAAAGCTTAATATCTTAAAATAAGAGTATTTACTATATTTTTTAACGTTTCGCAAAGGATTAAAAGAACTATCGTACATTTAATAGTTAAACAACGAAGTTTTAATTAGACGTCGTTAAGTCCTGTTAATAGGTAACTAAACTTACAATGAAGGTAATACAATTGTTACAGTCGTAACGGCTCTTCCACTATCTGATAATTATGATTGAACGAATGTATTGTTGGTAAACAAACCAATTGAACCTAACCTAACCTAGTACGGTAGTGTACAGTTTCTTAACAAGTCAAACAATTAAAAGTTCCTTTTTTTAGAAAAGTTACTAAAGTTTGGATAGGGATCATTATATTAGCTGTCAATTTGCTGAATTACAGACCAGCACTACGTGGTTTGGATTCCACGTAAAGCAGTAGGTCCCTTAGTTGCCCTGGCTGTTGGGCTATTAATGAATTGCCCTTTCTGAGGAACAGTTGAACTTAGTTAGTAACCAGACTATACTCATCCACACTCATCCTACACTCATGTAATCATTCATATTCACCTTAAAATACCAACAAAGTTGTGTCGGCGTATCATATGTAAGAATGTAAGAATTATAGTTTCTAAGATGTTAATACTAACACTGAATTTGTACTTCATTAATGTCGTTTAGTATTAGTTAGTTGGTGCTTTTGTTCACTTCAATTAATAATAGATGATTTTCCCCCATGTCGGAGAGGGGGAGGATAGGACAAAATAGATACCAAAGAGGTATAATTACTCGGCATACTAACATAGTGTAATAAGATGTTTATTATTCATTAACAACAAAATTAATATATTGTAAAATCTACAGTAGTAACACTTAGGAAGAATATATTGTATAGTACGGTATTTATTTAGTTATTATTGAATTTGTTATTTTTGACAAGGAGGACGATTTCAGTCTAATAGTTATATATGTGTGTTAAAAATAGGCGTTTCATAGTGAGATTTACTATGAAAACCAAATATCTGGTTACTTCTATCACAGAATATAGACAGATACAGAAGCCCCACGATATAGGAAATAATGAAACGGGCAGTTCGTGGTATTTCTCAAAATGAAGGCGTTGAGACGGTCGCTAACTGGCGCGGAGTTGCCAGATCATAGTGCGGGATTCCCGTTTTCCCACAGTGGAGGGAGGAATACAGAATGGACAGACAAAACTCCAACCGACAGTCACCCCCACTTACGTTCACTGAGTTGCATTTACTCTGCGTATTTTGACCCTATACATCCTCTTGTGTGAATTTTAGCCAAATTCTTCTAATACATAAGCTATACGTTGAGCAAATGAAACCTATTTTATGCACTTCTAAATAAAGGGGATTGTTTAATTGTATTCTTAATAAACAAGTTTATGAAACATTTATGATAATTTATCAAATTAAATTATGAAACAATTAATTGTTTAAGGAAGATAAAATAACGATGGATGATAAAAAAACCAAAATGTTTATTCTGCAGTTAGCTTGGGCCACGAGGAATTACACCACGAGGAACTATAAAATATAACATATAATTTAGACATACATACTATACAGAATTTATTCACCACAATTTCTCAATACATCCCTCTCATAAGCTCATTATTTTTATTCATTTTATTAGGGCTTACTATTTTTAAACCTTTCAACTTGCCAAATTTATTGATTTATTTACTTATTTTATACCGACTGAATATCATCAATGTTTATATATACTATATACTGTACCTGAGCAGATACAGAGACAAGCAAATTGTATTGATGGCACATGCTTATAAGGATCCTTGAAACATATAATTAGAAGTTATACTTTTAACTATCGATATATTTATGAACTATTTACATTAATAAACATTTGATTAAACCCAAAAACATAAATTGTTACATAAATACGCTCTAAAAGTGTTATACAATACAAAATAAATACTGTAAACACATAAAAAACACATAGACTATTTTAAAAATTATATCTTATCACCAAAATTTCTCATATCTCGATCTTTCATAACCACATTATATTTATTCATCTTACTCAACCCTCTATTTTCTACATCCCTTTTCACATTTTTAAACCTTTCAATTTGGCCATCAATTTGGCCAATTTAATAGGGCGCTTATTACTGCTTGTAGATACTTTAAAGTGGACAGATTAAGAGACAAAAAGGAGTATTGGTCACACAGTTAAAAGACTGATTTATATCCAAGTCTTTAGAACAGATAAAAGTCTTAAACACAATTACTAAGAGAAATTAAATTATCAAATTATGTATGGAAAAATAACCATACAAATTAGTTACTTCACAAGACAATTTCTTTGTCATGACATTCAAATGACCGCTACTCTGTAAAGGATAATCCTTTCCAAATCCAGTTAGCGACAGTTAATTCTCTTAAATAGACCTTTCATTGAATACCAAACTTGGCTTAGATTTAAGATGTTCGTTCAACTCCTCACGGGCCGTACCAGTGAAAGGATGAAAAGTCACCAATGGTATGAAAAAGTAGGTTTTTGTGACCAAGATGATGTGCAAGATTTCACTTTTATATGTTAAGTCATATAAAAGCTGTGACAGCGTTTCTATATTTTTTTCAGCTTGTATGCACGCTATGTACATGTTGCCGACGTTTCAAGTGCATTGCAGTTTCATCTTCAGGGCAACACACTCTGTTACTAGATCCACAGAGTATATGTAATGTACCTGGTGATGAGTATGTCGCCCTGAAGATGAGAGCTGCAATGCACTCGAAATGTCGGCAACATCTAATTAGTGTACATAGCAATCAGACACGGTCCTACCCGGATTATGATAATGTAAATAGTTTGGTCTAACGTGGAGTTTATATCAAACTGGTTTCACTTATTCATTTTAACGATTAGTCACCAAATACGAATGTGGGTATACTTTTGCTGCAGGAAATGTATCGCATAGATTAGTGAAGTAAGGTGTGTGAACGGTGTGCGACTGCAGCATTCGTTACATTCACGCCGTGAACGCTGATAGCGCTACCATAAGGTTGAAGACGGGCTTTGCTAAACACTTTAACATTTTAATTTAGTATTTTTCAGTTTACTCATGGCATTTTTACAGTTTTAGACAGTAGAAGGTAATTGACAATGCGGGGACAAGACGCAGAAGATGTTTGATTAATTTATATTAACACATGGCACAAATGGCTCGAGGAAAATAATCTAGGCCTAAATGATGTGTATTATTTAAAAAATGTCTTTCACTTACCACAGTTCTCCACGTACACTTGTGAAAGGTGTTTTGGGAACCTTAACATCCGCAGTGATTCTATTTGTATACATTTTTATACTTCCTCTAACACAAACTGTCGTAGTCTTTCTTTCTCTTCATTAAAACACTAAGTTATATCAAGACACAATGATAAAATAACCGAAACCAAACCAATTTTATTCAGAAACTAGGGGACACCTCTGCCCGCTTCGCATGCCAACCCCGTCGTCACTCGCTTTCATTTGAGGCTTTCAATTCTCGTTGCATTTGAGGCGACACTTCTCCGAGCACAAATTTCCTGTTAGGCCTACAACAGATTTGGCTGGAACTATTTGACCTTTATAACCTGTGTAAGCCAGTCCTTTTTCCCTAGCTATAGTATAATAATAAGTAATATAATAATTATTTCTTATATTAACCTACACTACCTACTTAAAAACAACGACAAAGATGCAGATGACAGAAAGGTGACTGCTATGATGAGAAATCAGTCACCATTATTTCATAGATTAGTGGATGAAGGAGGTATGTAACCAGAATTGTACACTCTCAAATGGATGAAGGAGGTATGTGTATTTTAGTGTTACATACCACCTTCTTCCATTAGATGTTTATAATTTATAGTGTACATACACCCTTCATCACCTAGAATATTCGTTAGTAAGTGTTTTAGAGAGCTGGGAGTGGTACCAAAAGTTGCATTGTAACATACCACCTTCATCCACATGAAAACCTCAAAATTAAAAAAAAATTTTACATACCACCTTCTTCCACTGACCCCTTCAGTTATCTGCCTTAATTTAGATTTTTGAGAAAAACTGTTGACAAATCCCCTCTTAGTATATGTCTATAGCCTATAATGAATGTTTATAGCAAATTTCATGGTCTTATGATTTTTGAGAATTTGTGATTAGTCAGTGTTGTTTGGCTTTAATAATACTTAAAGAAATCATCTCCCTAGCCACGATAAAATTGAAAAACATTTGTTCTTTGTAATAGGATTATTTATGTCTTATATTTATCTAATTTTCAGTTAGTCAAGTTTTGAGCGAAAATAGCACCCTACTGATGAATAACTGAAGAAACGTTTAAAATAATGTATTTTTTAAATAGTTGATTAAGCTACGTGTATGGAATTTTAGTCTGACAATGCCAATAAAATAATAAAGTATACAAAATAATTTTACTAACATTTATATAGGCTATTATTTACAAATTTGCAAGTATTTATTATTATTATTATTACTATCTTAAATACATTCATGATAGTACGCTTTTACACTTACTTTATTCATTTACACGGGCCTTTGCACACGCAAAATATTTTTCCATATGTTTTATTTACTTATTTTTACTCAAGTTTGTACAAAATCTAGGTCTCACCAAGTTATGCAAAACTTGTCGGTGAAGACCCATAGTAAACAAGAGAAACAAAAACGTATTATAGGAAAGAATACCTGATTATTTTAATGTTTTTTCTAGTAATTACTAAGATTGGGCGGTTTAGGGCAGGCACCGAACTAAACAAACAATAATTGTCAATAAAAAATGTTAATATGAATATTACGTTTTAACAGTAAAATATGTACAGTAATATTAAACTCCACATATGCATCATTGTTGGACTGCTCGTGCCATACACGCGGGACTGTTGTAGTTGACTAGCCTGAGAGACCACAGACGATGCCTAGCGAGGGATTTCTCCCTGGCCGGCTGGGCCGGCCGGCCAGCCACAGTTTGGCAACCGCGCTTGGCCGGTTTTTACCACTAGCGCCGCGTATGATCTGGCCGGTGAGTTAAGCGATCTCGCGTTTCAAAATTTAGCATTGCGTGGGGCTTCTGTATCTGTCTATATTCTGTGCTTCTATGTAGATTAACTAAAAATATACTGTTAATTTTCGCCTGTTATAGTGATATAATTATTTTTAACTTCATATTAAAATTTATTAAATTATAAACTTCTTATTTACGAGGTTTTATAAATAATGAAAAAATATATTTAAAAAAACAACAATATACTAGATTATTTGACTTCCATTATTCTAGTGAAGTTAAAAAAGTGCCTATAAAAAGCTTGAAAATTCTAATAAAAAACAGGTAGTTTTTATTTCGGGAAATTTTATTTATATCGTAATTCTAAATTTATAATAATAAAGACGTCGTTGTGGAATATCACTATTCCGTAAGGAAGGGGCAGCTGTGTGCCTCTACAGAAGTGGGTGCCGTGGAAACTTGTTAAGCATATTGAAAAAAACATTGACTTGGTGGCAATAAAAACGTTGAACCTCTATTAACTCACCACCAGTACGTCCTTGCCAATCGTTTACCCAAAGTCTAAATACCACCGACTCACAATTCAAAAACACTTTTCAGTTATTTACCAAAATATAGGTTTTGTACTGCTTCCTTTTTGTTTGATATATGATGAATGGATGACCACCTTACAGATATCAGTAATGAGACAAATAAATATAAAGTAGTCCTAGGTTGATATAATTTTATTTTATTCACAAACGAATAGACAATGTATTTTTTTGGAAATGTTGAGTGATAGTATAATTAATGAGTGATTAATTGTGTTTTACTTTATTCTTCAGAGTTTGAATAGTGTCTATAGTCTGCTTCCTTTTGTCTGGACCACGCCAAGCATTTTTAGCCTATTAGGCTACAAGATACTCTGTCTTGAGGAAGAGAGAATAATGATAGTGTGGTTAATTTAATTGATCAGCTTTAAAAAGAAAGGTTATAACATTTAATTTAGATAATAGAGAATTATTGATGAGAACAAAAATATTAGGAGAAAAAGGAAATATGAGAGAAAGGATGTAACGAAGTGAGAAGACTAAAAGAAAGCAGACGGACTGAGGATTGAATGGAGCAAACATGCAACAATGGTAGCACAGTCTTTATGATTGATGACTCTAGTTTACATATGGCAAATTAGAACATGGGTATTATATTAAATTATGATAAGTGAATGTGATAAACAAAATAAAATAAAACAATAAAATATGAAAAATAGAATAAATAAAACTAAACACTTACGTTGGATAAGAAATTAACGGTGAATTTACATTCTGGTTTAATTACAAACAAAAATATAACTATAATATGCATTTTGTCGCTAAATGTAACTAATAATAGGTATGCCTTATACTTTTAGCATTTTACAGACAATAACATTTTTGGGATAATAGGCCTAATAATTACAATAAATATATTAATAACATTGATAAATATTTCCTCAATATTTTTATATACATTTTTGCAAATTTCAGGAAACAATATTTACATATATTTTATACGATTTAGAAACTTTATGCTCTTGTATTTCATTTAAAGTGAACAATAAGACAATGTTAGCTTAATAAGTCACCAAAATCATAGAAAAATTAGGAATAAGAACTACTTACTATAGCAATTTTATTACAAACATTCTAAATATTGGGTTCTAAATATTACAACTATGCTCGTGGTTTTCATACATTATTAATTCATTAAAAATCTTCAAACAGACATTTTTATATATTTCTGTAAATAACCTTTTTATTATGGTTTATAAAACAATGCAAATTTACTATTATGGATATATTTGTTTATATAATTAAAAAATATTATTTTTAATTTATTGAACATATCATAACATTTATGTTTTGTTTTTAGTTTAATAATTTTATTATATTCTTGATATGATTATTATCATATATAAACTTATAAAAAGTCAAATAAGTGTCAGACAAGTCATATGAAAGAACTATTTTTTTAATGAATGATTTTAATAAATGATACTTATAAACACATGCGTTTAAGAAACATATTACATAGTACTAATTACTTAAAAGTATTGCTAATTAAAACAACAAGTTATTGCATAACCTAATTAAAAAAATTAATTACGATTGCTTACTGTTTTAATTAGTATTGCACGTATTCTAACATATCAATTATTTAACGATATATATAATAAATCTAACAGCTTAATTGCTTTTAATAATAAAACTTCTATATATTCTTTTATAGGTATGAAGAAAATGTCTGCTTAAAAGGTGTTCTTAGAATATGTGGAGTCTAACATGCTTCAATAAATATTGCCACAAATAAATTGGTCAACTGTATAATCATGTCATATTGTCGGCTGAAATATGGAATAAAGAATAAGAAAGCAACGAACTCTTACAATGAACTATTTTATATTCTTGATAATTTCGGTATGTATTATCAAACATTTTTTCTACAATTTTTTTATGAGAGAAGGCTTTTTATCAAATAATTTCCCAATAGAAATCACGTCCAAATATTAGTAATAAAAAAGGGACAGTTTATTTCTGGAATATTTAACAATATTTAAAAAAATTTAGGATGTTTCATTTTGCCAGGTTAGCGTTAAGAAGCTCTCTCTAACACTAACCCTGGGGAACAACAGCTTAACGTGACTTCCATACCACCACCGAGCAGGTGGGCTGCGTGCAAGGACGGGACCGCTCAGACAGTCATCCATCCAAGGAACAGCCACGCACAATGTTACTTGACGCTGTTATCTTTCGATAATGTAGGAACCTTTTGTATTTCGATAGGTAAAGGCATATTATGTAATAAACTTATTACATAATATGCCTTAATATTATGTAATAAGCTTACATAACATTACCAACTTAACATCAATCAACATGACAAAACCTAAGGTGTTTATCGGTTTACTGCGTTTTCCTCCCAGTTGATGAATATATTTACTAACTTTTATTTTGTTGTATTTTACAATTTTATTAATACATGACCATAATATTTTACCTAATAAATAATAGGCACAGAGTGTATACTTGTTTGGACTTCTTTGAACGATTGTACACTTTAACCTAGGCCAGTCATTGGAACAGGTTGAATACCCACTTTTGATTCTAAATTCATTATAAGACATGAATATAATATCTATCCAGTAGAAAAACACATGATATTATGACAACAGTAATATTATTTAATTTCATATCAAAATAATACATAGCCCCATTATTGTTTATGCCTTAAAATATAACGCTCAACATTTTAACAAAGGTTTAAATCACTGGTGTTTGAGTAAAGTAAACTGAACGGGGGTTCTGTTAAATTGTAGAGGTCAAAATCGATTTGATGATTGCTCAACCTTTTTTTCTGTTTACAGTTCATTTATTGAATACTGTATTGAGACCCATCCCTCACCAAACTGGAAGTCGTGCCGTACTGGGGGATAGCTCAAAACCGAACAAGTGATAGGATCACGGGCGGCAGGTGGAGGGTTTAAATCACAATTCGACAGCTGAGAGAAGAATTCTAATAGGTGAGACGATGGGCTCGAACCATAACAGTATGCTAATGGAAGCAATATGCCAATATAATCGTTGATTTGTATTTAACGAAGTTGTAGGGAGGGTCTCATAACGTTCAATTAGCTAACACGTTTTTGATATCTATAAGTATGACTAAAACTCGTAAACAGTGGTTTAAAGTGTCTGACACTCTGATGAATGACTTTGAGGTTATGGTGGGTACCATAACCTCAAAGTCATTATGGATTGCTCTTTGAATTCGGAGTAAAACTTCCATCTTGTTGCTGTTACGCTCCCTAATGAACCCATCGGATTACACAGGCAACACGTGGGACAAAGTATTCCAGTTTACAACTTATGGACTTATTATTTAGATTTGACGGTTGAATGAAGTTAAAGTATAGATTTATTGTACAGGAAAAAGCTTCAGATTCATTATTAGAATAACAATTATCAAATCATTTTAAATGCGTGAATTTAGATAATATTATAAGCTACTAAAACCAATCATACGATAATATTGTAATTGGTTTATACTTTTCGAAATGATTTGTTAATTAATATTTGTACTACTTGATATAAAGCTAAATAATAATTTAGAACACATATATTTGTACAGTATATCAGAACTTACTTAAATTTTTTTTAGTGTTTTGGTTAGTGTTACCTAACTTTAGTTGCGAAGCGTATTGATAGAATACGTGTAAAGTTTTCTGAATTTACAAAAATGTACTTATAATTAAATAGAAAAAACCCATTTTTTAGTAATAAATCATAATTTGCATTAATATTGTATTATGTATACTAAAAACATTTCACATTTTACTCTCCAATTGCGACTGTTTTATCAGAATAAGAAATGCATAAATAAATATATATATATATATATATATATATATATATATATATATATATATATATAAAACAGCTACACGTAATAATATTTACCTGTAATTTTTAGTAAAAGTTACCCATTTTTTTTTAATGAACAGGTAACAGAAGATTTTTTAATGAAATTAGAATAGCGTCTTTGTTTTACTCTTACTGCCCTGAAAGGCTCTTGAACCATCCTTAGAACTGTCAATATCAGCTGTTCCAATAATTTCCTTTTTCTCTCTCCATGGATATTTAGTTACGTGTTTTCAGAAATAGTGCCAATAATAAATACCCAATTTGTAAAAATGTATAAATGAACAAATTTGTACAAATGTACACTATCTTAAAATTAAGATAGAAAGAATCATTTACACATTTATTTATGATATTATCGTCTACACCATGTGCTTTATCAGAATTTGGCTTCAATCAGAATATCCCAAAAATTCTATACTGTGCTGTATTAATGATATATTATTTCATATGTACTTACTGATTAGATAGTATGTTCACTGTTTGAGCCTCCGAGTTAAAATAATGTTAGACATAAATCGTGCAAGCATTAGTATCTTTATAGGGGAAGATACAAGTAGGTTTAGTTATTTTATTTGAAATATGGCATGAAAAAACCAATCACTAATAACGATTGCAAAATGGTAATTAAATTGTTAATATTATAGTACAATAATGATGAAATATACTGTCAAGTTTTTTGAAATAAGGTAGGAATATAGAATATATTAAGGGGTTGGCCAATGAATCCAAGCCACTATCATTTCCCTATAACTATCGAGTAGAATAAAACATATTTGTTTACTTTGAATGTTTGGCGTGGAATCAAAACTTTACTTTGACATTTTCCAGACCAAGAGAATCATCTAGCTTATATTAGTAAAACTAATCAAACAATTTCATTATGAAATGAAATTATTAAATACATTTAATCATATATTATATTTAATAGTATATTGATTTCACATTGTTAAGTATATTTGTATATTATGAAGGAAAAAGTCATTACAGTAAAGACATTCTTTTCTATACTCAACGAAAAAGAAGCTCAATGATAATAATAGAATAGAAACCCTAAGAACATATGAAATGCAACAATATAGTCTGATTGTTATGATATAACTTAAAACTGGACAGGGAAGTGAAGCCGTTATATAACAGCCAACACAGCTGGTGGATAATGGAGAAACAATAAAGTGTCTAGACAATTTGTTGTTCCCTATCAGTAAATTTACTTTGTCCTAAATTCTCTACTGTCTCTACATTCAGTATTTAAACCTTACTTAGTTTTAGCTTCAGCTAAATCTAATAAGCAATGTTTTACCATCGTTGTCGTAAATTATGTTTATTTATGTTGTGAATAATCATAATAGTTATCGAACACTAAAAATATGATATGTAGTTATTTTAAACTTGTTATATATTTTCCCCTGTTATATGGTACATTTATATATTGACGTATCATTGTAATATATTATTAAATAAATTTGAATTTAGTTAGGTTAAATAATATTGATGGAGTTCAGTTTTACAAATTACATTTGTACTTAATTATTAAAATAACTTTTATAATATAAATTTTAAACTTTATATTATTTTATTTTAAACTTGTTATATATTTTCCCCTGTTATATGGTATATTTATATATTGACGTATCATTGTAATATATTATTAAATAAATTTGAATTTAGTTAGGTTAAATAATATTGATGGAGTTCAGTTTTACAAATTACATTTGTACTTAATTATTAAAATAACTTTTATAATATAAATGTATTATAAAAGTAACCTCTCTAATGAATAAGAATATCTTTAAAAAAATACTGAACTAATTCTACAACTAAATTGAAGGTAATACTGTTAGAATATTATTTGATACAATAACCTTCAGTTTCTGTTGTTGAAATTAAGACCTTCTTAATTGAAATTAAGAAATTAAAGTTAAATTCCTTAGGATTGTAATAACACTATATCGAACATTAATCACCACTTACACTGTATAATAGTTAGTAACGTTTTACCAGCCAAAGTCCAAAAATAGTATATTTTTAATCTTACAATATTTACGTGGCTGAAGATTACGCGCTTTATTTACGATACGTATTCCGAATTGGTAGTACATATTAAACTCCCCATAAATGTCAATATTACTTAATTGGTCAATCTAGGTTTTATTTATTATGAAGGTGCTTGATATTATTTGAACATTTCTTTTCTAAGATATTCTTATTTTTACATTATAAATAAAAGATACACCATTCTAATACACAGAGTGTGTTCATTCAAATCAACTGCAGATTAATTAATTAATTATACTTTGTATATTTTTTAATCTAGTATTATATTTAATTTTTAAAATATTTCTGTTATACATCTAAACGGCAGGGATTCCACTCTATTTAAAGGAATATCTCTATTTAAAGGGATCAATTCTACTGTATTTGTATGGGTGGATGGGTGGGTCAATTCTACTGTATGGTCAACAACCATAAACGTCTCGACCACAGAAATTATGAAGCCTCAAGCTATTGATGAAGTCTACGTGATATCTGCACCTACAGTAAACAAATAATTTTAATAATTATCATATTTGATTATTAAATGTCATGTAATCAATGAAAAATTAACTATAAGACACTGCTGATCCCAGAAATAAATATATAGACAATAAACATGTATGCGATAAAGACGATCGATCAGCCGTTCGTAGTTTGAGTACGGCAGTTTGAGGATTGTTTGCGTGGCATCGTATGACGGTGCCTTCAACAGCACTGATGCAATTTACTGAATACACAGTTGTACCTGAATCACGTTATGCGCCGTCACATCTTAAAACACTCATAAGAGTAAAAACATAACGTCTTATAATCAACAAAATAGAGAGATTAAACATGTTATAGTTTTATAACATAATATACTGTAAGTATATGTTAACGTACAGACAGTATTGTAATTAATAATTTGTGGCGATTTTGTAAGTACTTATTTGATTTTATTTTCATTTCACTATGACATTTTATATCTTTCCATATATATGTAATTTCAAAGCTCTTTAACACATGTAGTCCAAAAAAAGTATTCATTTTATTACACGTTTAAATTGTCATTTTATGTGTCTCTATGTAACGCAAAATGATTGGTAATATCCAGGAGCTACAATTATTCTAAAATTCCTCTACTTCCCTTGATAAGGATTTTCTACGTGTGATGTATTTAAACTATACAATAATCACCTAATTAGAGGGGTACCACGATGTTAGTTCATGGTTGGTTACGTGATTGGTTTTGCTCCTCTCCTGCTGAACTGGTGAGACGAGTCTTTAATACATAGTCGAGATAATGTATTGCAATCTTATTGTCAGAGATATCACTAAGGATGTCACATTACAGTATGGGAGAAACATTTGGTGATGTAAACATCGTAAATAGCACATTGACGAAGTCGTTGACGGAAGCTTTAGTTTTTAGTAATGATATCGGCATTCGAGAAAATATTAAACAATTTATTATAACTGTACCGGTTTTTAACTATTAATTAACTACTATTTTTAATTAAATCTTTAATCCTAGTTCACATGGCCCTGAAGGAAAGTGTATAAACCTTATTCAACGAGTGAAGTACCGACAGTTGGCTCAGTGGGGATTCAAACCTTGGAACTTTCCCTTCGCAGTTCGAAGCCTTCGCCACTCAATTAATGGTATTTATTGTCACTCATTTATTAAATATCTTCCTTATGAACATGCCCTTTATATACTAGCACTAATTTAATGTCTACCATTCTAAAACAATATGTCAATATGTGTACATATTATATAGAGATAACGTTATTATATGAAAACCTAAGAAAATGTGCAAACTAAATATAGATGTGAGCACCATAGTAAGGAAAAATTTGGTTTAACAACTGAAATCGGTGTTTTAATTAAAGACTTTAATTTATTAATGTTATTAACATTTATTTTAATTTTAAAATGTACTTAATAAAAGGAAAACAATTATGACACATGTACTGAAATGTATAAATTATTTTACATTTTTACTATGCTTAATTTGATTTTTTAAATTTTTATTTATAATTAAACTTTACACAAAGTAACTTTTCTGCCATTTCATGGTAAATACAATTGTTATTTATTTAATAACTCGAAATATTATTTCGTTATATTTACTTTAAAACATTTATTTATGTGTAATTTTTGAAATTTTTCTATTATTTAGTTAAAACATATTTTTATTTAATTTTTAGTGATTTTATTAATAATTTTTTAATTAGCATAATACGTGTTGGTACATATAAAGTACAAGTAAACGTCACACAACACAAATTTATTATAATATAAGCACAAAATGCACAAATATATTACAATACCAGTACAAAATGCACAAATATTCTGATGATCGATTTCTTTTGTGAATCCCTCTGGTATGAGGAAGGTAAGCGTGGTCCACCGAAATCGATATCCGTAATATTTGTGCATTTTGTACATGTATTGTAATATATTTGTGCATTTTGTGCTTATATTGTAATAAATTTGTGTTGTGTGACGTTTACTTGTACTGATATTTACTATACAATATTACATTGGAAAATAATTTTATTTTAATTGATATATTACAGCGTGTTAAATATTTTAATACTACAAAGTATTGTTAAAGCTCCCCACTCCTTATATTTATCCTCCTGTTTCCTTAAACCACCAAGTCTGAATAATAAGTCCATAAGCTGTAAACTTGGGTACTTTGTCCAACGTGTTGCCTGTGTAATGTGATGAGTTCATTAGGGGGCATAACAGCAACAAGATGGAAGTTTTACTCTGACTTTCATATTCCTCGACGAGTATCTATAGTACTTTGAGATAATACGTATTTTAGTGTTTTTACCCCCTCAGTCATTCATACAAGACAATGTATTCATAGTTATCTTCACTTGTATCACAAGCCATCTTTAAAAGTATACATGCAAGAACCTTCATACTCTCCTAAGCGTGTACTGTGTTTAACCACTTAAGTAGAAGGATAATGTGCACATGAACATGATACCCGTGTTCACATTACTCTAGGATTCGTTAATTTTTGTTCTGCATACAACAGTCTTCTGAATATAGCACTACTGTGTACGACGTTAGAATCAAAGTACACAGTACACAGACGTAGAATCAATATACTTGTTCGTATATACCACAGATAAAACAGAAACAGAGGTCTCTTTATTATGGGTGCAGCTAACGCCTTAGTAGCAGTTATAGATAGATTAAAACTAATGTACATATTTAAAATTTTAATTAACAATTACTAGGCTAACTCTTTAGCGTTTGAGAGGGATAAGGGATGGACTGCCAACGGTGTTGGTCCTGCCATCACATGGAAAACTGGACAAATAATTACTTGATACACATTCAGCGCACTATTGCATGATAACTCAGTTTCTTTCTTTTCCATATGTACACTCTTACATAACGAGTACTTGTATATTTTGTGGCCTAACTTAAAAAATACATGAATACTATATAATATGTATTTAATGGGAAAACCAAAATTTATAAAAAATTTTAAAATCTGTTGAATGATGTTAGTTAATTATAAGAATACTGGCAATTTATTTTCTCCAAACTATACTTCTGAGGCAGTTAACACATCACTCAATACATACATACAAGTGTTGATGAATTAGTGTTGGTTAGTATGTTTATTTAACTTATGAGAAGTCACATTAAGCTATTCAAAAACATATCAAAAATTAAATCTATAATCTACATTCAAGTAAGTATAGCTTAATAAAATGAACCTAGGTTTGGTCCATCGATTCATCATCATCATCAGATAGAAGTGTTAAAAGTTCACACACCGAGATAAGACAAATTAGTATGGTACGTAAAAATAGACAAACGCCTTTATAAACGAAAAAAATTTCCTTTAATAGTACTCTATAGTAGATTTATAGAGCAATAGTCAAGACAACTCTATACGTACGAGGGTAAAAGCTCCTGCAATCATCTTAGATCCAGTGCTCATTCATACTATCATTCACACATTTAAAATCAGAGCGAGATTCTCTTTAGTATTAGAGAATATATATATTTGGTTTTCCTTATTCTCTCTAGTCGGACACAATATTGATCAGGTTGTCACTAAGGTAAACGTAAATGTCTGGGGACCTATCCATTTCAAACCCGATTCCAATGGGATTGTCTACAGTGATATTGGAAGGAGACAGTTTAAATGGGAATCCCCCTTAGAGATTTCAATAAGTGTTGTTTATTTGATTGTTGTTGCTGAAGATAGTTTATACTATATTTTCTCCATGAAAAAAATAGAATAGGGGATGCAATTCTTTATGCAACGTGCTCTGTCTAGTTTATTTTTCTCTCCTAATTTATTCAGGTATTACATTACACAAGTTCCTGCTCAGATAAACGTATGTTACCTTGAGACATATTCGTCTTAAACCCAATTCCAATGGGATTGTATACAGTGCCACAGCAGACATATTCTACATAAGAAAATCTACCTAGTTCAAGATTTAAGTGGGTTTTTTTAAACAAATGTTATTCTGTAATACTTTTTCTTAGTAGGTAAACCTTTATCTTTATCAAGTTTGTCAAATATATCTAATAAATATTTTAGTGTGTTTTAACACTTAATAAACATGAAGGAATTTTTACTTTTCAAATATATTTATGTTCTTAAAATACCTCATTTTATAAAACACGTAGTTAAATTACAGTTACTAAATACTTTTCACATATATCTAGAACGAATATACAATCACTCATTATTTACCCTATATGCTATACATTTCTTTGCATCCATATAATATAGACATTTATTTATGATAACAATAAATGAATTGTTGTATTGAATGTTGACTTGTTTCCATTATATTTCTAACCTCAAAATAAAGGCAAAGGCAAAAACTTTATGTACCTTCAAACAACTGTTAAGAATAATTATGAAATATCCTTTTTTACCAAACATTAAGATTGATAGAATTGTTAGACAACATCTATGCTTTGTAGTATTAATAAAATTATAGTATGAGTGAAGTGTATTCGAAAGTCAGGTAAGAAAATATATTCTGAAATATATAGTGAATGATTAGAATAAATTATCAGCCCGATATTTGACTTCCCTGTTATAGATTCGTTAAATTTGATTTTGTTACAATCTTTGATAGAAAAAGTTTGTAAAAAAGTCACTATAAAGCTTTCATAACCTAACTAAGGTGCAGTGGTTAGCTTGTTTGCTAATCCTTGGTGAATTTAAGGGTACACCCACCGCTGCAATGGAGGTGCTGCTAAGTATGCCCCCTTGTTATTTTTATCGTGGAAGAGGTAAGGCTTGCGGCATATTGGCTCCAGACCAGCGGTTGCTGGCAAGCTCACTATGCCAGTAAGCATACCGAAATCTCTAGAATCCTACAATCGGATATTATAGAGATGTGTTCAAAGAGATTCCTAGACTAACCGACTTTGACACACCCTATCGTGTCGTCATTGGCAACAGAAAAGATTGGGAACAAGGTGAATCAATTGCAATGAAGAACGCGATCACGTGGTACAACAGATGGCTCACGAACCATCCTTGGGTCTGGTTATGGGGTATATGGTGCCAGGTCAAGAACTGAGCTCAGTTGAAGCCTTGGAACACTGGCTACGGGTTTTCAGGTGGAAGCGGCTGCCATAGCTGGCTGTGCTAAGGGAAAATTAGATTTGAGCCTTAAGGGAAAAACAATCTATCTGAACTCAGACTGAAGCTCTTTCTCATGGAAGATAAGAACTCCGAAAGGTGTTTGGTTGTATAACTGGAAACTGGACGTTTCGGAAACACATGAACAAGCTGGGGTTCCCAACCCCCATTCTCTTGTGTAGGAAATGTGGGGAGGAGGAGGAGTCTGGACGGCACCCCCTTTTTCACTTTTCGGCCCTAGCTAGAAAGTGGGCTCTCACCTTGGTTGGTGATTTAGAATGTGGTCAAGGTGTAGCACAGAAAAACCTCATCAAGGGCAATCTCAAGGTTCACTTGGATTGGATGAGGTTTGAGGTCCTGTAAAGGAGGGTGCACAATAAGCCTTTTTGGTATTATATTTCAACCACTGTTACAAGGTTTGAAGCCTGACCCTCCAAATCGTAAAAAAATCGAAATATATCAACTGATTTTAAAACATTGTCCCGACTATAAACAGCATGGCAACTTACATCCTCTAACCTCAAGACATTGCCAAGACTGTAGATGGTCTGACAACTTACAACTACGGACCTCAAGACATTGTCATGACTACACACAGTCTACCAACTTACATCCACTGAACTTAATAATATTAACTATTCCCACTATAAATAAAAAAAAAAAAAACTAGCAACCTACATTAATTGATTTTATGGCATTGGTCCGACTAAAAACAGACTATAAACTTACATCCACTGCTCTCAAGACGTTGTTACGACTACAAACAGCGTTCAAAATTACAAAAAGTAAATCCAAGACATCGTCCCGACTATAAAAACCCTGCTAACTTACATCCACTTACCTAAAGATATTGTCACGACTAAAACATTATAAAAAATTACAAAGAGTGACCTCGAGACATTTTCACTACCATGCAATCTTCACCACTACAATAAGATTATGTTGGGGTAGATGGCTTCTTTTCTAAATGTACAATCCAATTAGGTTCGTAACATGCCGTATGTCAATCAGTCATAGTAACGAGAATACATTTGGCAAATGAACTTACGACAATTGATTGATTTAAATAGTTAGTCATAAATGTACATGGTCTGGGATGTCCAGCATATAAAATTAAAAAAATTGATTCGGTTTTAAATATATGATCGATATTTGTGGCTGCTCTACTTGTCTAGAAGTTTTTTAAACATATTTTTACTAACTGATTTCTTAAAACCTGTTCACGATAATTTGTTTATTTTCTTCATAGACATAGACTATATCATACCATTACATTATTTTTAAATCGAAATAAAGTACTGAAATCGTTAACCTCGTACCTGAGTAATGCCTCCATCCACCTTCTCCATTAAACCCTTATCAGATGAGGTCAGAGTTGTTGTTACTTCTTAACAATGGCCTTACCTTCATTGTAAGTTTTAATTATTTCGTGACGTGATTGAGTGATGTCTAAAAAAGGGCTGCTCCAATGATTCCAGAGTGCAGATTTACTATAATACAAAATGTGTTACAATGAAATGTCTGCTATTCTCTATTTGTTATGACATTATACTTATATGAATTTAATTTTTATTATTTTAAAAGACTAATATAGTTATTAAAATATATTTAGTTAAATATTAAATACGAATACATATACATACAATAACTTTCAAACAAGAATTTACATATAATATTAATAATGATAATAATAAAATTAATAAAAACTCTATGCAGTGAAAGGACACTAAATAAGTGTATTTTCCTATTTAATTGTCCACGGTAACAAATAAATAATAACTGATGAGGAAGATTTGAATAAATGATTTAAAACTAATTTAAAACTGTATAAATTGTTTAACGAAAAATCACATAACTAAATAATTTTATAAAAACCATTATAGTTAAAACAAATTATAATATATTACTTAATAGTGAAACAATAAGGCAACTCTCAACTGAAAATAAATACATTAAAAATACGTATATTTAATATTTTAATAAAACATGTGAACTGTTATACACCCTTGAAATAGAGAAATACTATACTTTAAGGCATAGTTTGATTGTAGAAATAGCTCAATAGTTTAATTATTTTGTAATCATCTGTGTTCAATTGTAAATCTATAGGAACATAATCGATTCGGTTATTAATATATTGCTATAAACCCATAATGCAACAAACACATCATATAATTCATTCCAAAAATATAAGAACATTGATAATATAAGTAACATCATCAGCATTATTTTAAACAATAACAACAAACAAACAAAAATATACATTCCGTAAAAAACAATATAAAGTGGAAAATATATTTTGTTTAAAAAAAAGTAAAGATTCAAAAGATTCCTATATCACATAAAACCTATATCTTACAACAAATAACATACATCTTGGATTTTACTATTGTGCCTTAAATTAAAACTAAGAGAATATGGTTCTGGCTTCTAATTGGCATTCTTAAATAATGTGTAATGACTATTAATACATTATTATTGTTAAATATTAAATATCAACTTCCATATTAGTATTTTTTGAGCTAAATTATGATAGTAGTTTTATAAATTTTATTTTGCCTTTTACAGAATAATTTTAAATTAATTTACTTTTTATTTGTATTGATTAATATTATTGTAAAAAGTATTTAAATAGAATAAATATACTTGAATCTTAATCTTTAAGTATAAATTTTTTCAATTAAACAGTTATTTTTTGGGGACTTTAACATAATTTACTTTTAGAAAAATAATCAATAACGGCCAA
The DNA here is from genome assembly GCA_035578905.1 of Stictocephala bisonia. Classification (NCBI taxonomy): domain Eukaryota; kingdom Metazoa; phylum Arthropoda; class Insecta; order Hemiptera; family Membracidae; genus Stictocephala; species Stictocephala bisonia. The sequence continues at coordinate 188,755 of JAQJVL010000341.1, read as the reverse complement.
TTGACTGTCAAAACGAAAGGTAGTCCAAGATGCAACTAACTGCCTATCATCTCCATTAAATGATACCTAATACATTCAAATTATTTTGATTTTTGTAAGCCAGAGAATTATTACTCTTGTGCAAAGTTCACATTTACTGCATTTGTCGGTTCTTTTGATATGTAATATAGTAACGTTCTATTTTTAATTAATTATTTTATTTTTATGTATTGTTATTGAGGTTATGTCTTAAACAATATTTTACGTTAAAAGATTTTCCAATTAATTTTAACAGTAATTTTTACTATTACCCTTAAAAAAACAATCTATTTGAATTTGCAAGTAAATGTTTGTCTAAGTGAGATATCTTAAAATATTTTCCCTATTATAAATAATTCAAAACTATCATATTTGTAAGAGATTACCTTACATATACCGTCACCACCCTTATGGAGACAGGGATAAGAGGACTCTGCCACTACCTCAATTTGCTGACCAGTGCAGAGTCCACTGCTGATTAGTTTTTCTCCTTTTTATAACCGACAGCTGCAGCTGATTAAAATTACTTAAATTCTTAACTTTTAAAAGGTCGATTTATCGAATATTCGATATATCAGTAAGACTTTTGGATACCTGTAGAAAGTAAGTGGATTATATTTAATGGTTTTACTATCAAACGAATTGTGTTATAATATATGTTTTTTCTGTTTTTCTCTATTTGCTATGACGTTATACTTCTATGAATTTAATTTTCATTATTTTAAAAGACTAATATATTATTTCCTATGATTTTTATATTACATAAACATTATTTTCCTGCAGGTCTCAAAAATTCGTTTTCTTAGATTTTTGAATAGCCAATGTTCATAATAATTATTATAAAAATATATATATATTAAAATATGAATCGTATTTAGTATTGCACATTTGATAGACGTTCACAGTTTTTTTTATTACGACTAACAACAATTCTGATAATCACTTTCGTTTATGTATCTTCACTTCATTAACAAATGTATTATTGCTAAAAGAAGCTTAACGTCTTATAATATAATTTATACGTTAGACTAGATATATTCATTACAAATATTATTTAATGCAAATCAAATTATCATTTTAAAAATTCATAGTAAAATTAATCCGAAAAATAAGTTCTCAAATAAAAAGCACTTCTTGACTTATTAAACTTATTAGAATAAAAAAAAAACAATAATTTAGCTGTACATAAAATAGAGTTTTTGTAACTTTCTTAGTATTGGAGTAAAGTAAATTACCTGAAAATTAAACATAACTTATTTTAAAAATTTTGTATTGATTGTTGTAATATCTTACAGGAGTTATTTTTTAGATACATATTATCATATCAAGTTCACTAACTGAGTGTAGTAAGCGAGATTACTTATATGTTTGTCAATTCCAATGTCCTTAAAATATTGCCCAACTCTATATATTCAATAAATATTTATTAAATTATAAGATCTTCTTGGTGGATAAGTATCATATTTTAAAATAATAGGCGCAACAAAAATGAGTACATAACATTTTAAAATTATTCATAATCAAAAGAGAAGTAAAAATAAATAAATACAATAAGAAATACAAAGCCTGACTCCCTCATTTATAACAAACGAAGAACATAAAATCTCTTAGTAAAGTAAATCAATTAACAATAAATGATAATATAAGTAGTACATTAAGGTTTTTGTGAACATGTTCGACTGTTTATAAATATTCCATAGGACTACTGCTCTCCAAGCCACTTTGGTGTAAGATTTCTCTGACCAGTAATCTTTGTTATCGAAGCACATATTTATTTAAATTAATACTAATAAGATACGTTTCAAATATCAGGAAAATTGAATGAAATACAATCCACACTTGAAATATATCAAATATACAGTTTAAACATATTAGTTTTGCTCCTAAATGTTCAACCCACATTCCTCAATAAATACCCCATAAGTTGTAAACTCAGATGCTTTGTTCCACCTGTTGGTTGTAGGGTTGAAATTCTCATAACGCAGGATTTACCATAAGTACATGCATTTATTCAAAATTAAAAACATAATTTATATAAACTATTTGAGGGCCGAGTTAGAGGACATAAAATGTAACTAATATTATTCATACACCTAGTGGTTAAACGAAGTAAATAAGTTTTACCAGAGCATATTATGTAATGCACGTTAGAGATGCATGGAAGTACTACTAGTGGTTTTATTTATAGTATGTACGTACAACCAGAACAACCAAAGTAAACAATTACAACGTACTAATTGAAGTACTACTAGTGATTTTATTTATAGTCCGTATGTACAACCTGAACAACCAACGTAAACATTTACAACGTACTAATTGAAGTACTACTAGTGGTTTTATTTATAGTATGTACGTACAACCTGAACAACCAATGTAAACATTTACAACGTACTCATCAAAGTACTACTTGTGGTTTTATTTATAGTCCGTATGTACAACCTGAACAACCAACGTAAACATTTACAACGTACTCATCGAAGTACTACTCGTGGTTTTATTTATAGTCCGTATGTACAACCTGAACAACCAACGTAAACATTTACAACATACTCATCAAAGTACTACTTGTGGTTTTATTTATAGTCCGTATGTACAACCTGAACAACCAACGTAAACATTTACAACGTACTCATCGAAGTTCTATTTGTGGTTTTATTTATAGTCCGTATGTACAACCTGAACAACCAACGTAAACATTTACAACGTACTCATCGAATTTCTATTAGTGGTTTTATTTATAGTCCGTATGTACAACCTGAACAACCAACGTAAACATTTACAACATACTCATCAAAGTACTACTTGTGGTTTTATTTATAGTCCGTATGTACAACCTGAACAACCAACGTAAACATTTACAACGTACTCATCGAAGTTCTATTAGTGGTTTTATTTATAGTCCGTATGTACAACCTGAACAACCAACGTAAACATTTACAACGTACTCATCGAAGTTCTATTAGTGGTTTTATTTATAGTCCGTATGTACAACCTGAACAACCAACCTAAACATTTACAACATACTCATCAAAGGACTACTTGTGGTTTTATTTATAGTCCGTATGTACAACCTGAACAACCAACGTAAACATTTACAACGTGCTCATCGAAGTACTACTAGTGGTTTTATTTATATCCGTATGCACAACCTAAACAACCAACGTAAACATTTACAACGTGCTCATCGAAGTACTACTAGTGGTTTTATTTATAGTCCGTATGCACAACCTAAACAACCAACGTAAACCTTTACAACGTGCTCATCGAAATACTACTTGTGGTTTTATTTATAGTCCGTATGCACAACCTAAACAACCAACGTAAACATTTACAACGTGCTCATCGAAATACTACTTGTGGTTTTATTTATAGTCCGTATGTACAACCTGAACAACCAACGTAAACATTTACAACGTACTCATCGAAGAACTACTAGTGGTTTTATTTATAGTCCGTATGTACAACCTGAACAACCAACGTAAACATTTACAACGTACTCATCAAAGTACTACTTGTGGTTTTATTTATAGTCCGTATGTACAACCTGAACAACCAACGTAAACATTTACAACGTACTCATCGAAGTTTTATTAGTGGTTTTATTTATAGTCCGTATGTACAACCTGAACAACCAACGTAAACATTTACAACGTACTCATCAAAGTACTACTTGTGGTTTTATTTATAGTCCGTATGTACAACCTGAACAACCAACGTAAACATTTACAACATACTCATCTAAGTACTACTTGTGGTTTTATTTATAGTCCGTATGTACAACCTGAACAACCAACGTAAACATTTACAACGTACTCATCGAAGTACTACTAGTGGTTTTATTTATAGTCCGTATGTACAACCTGAACAACCAACCTAAACATTTACAACGTACTCATCAAAGTACTACTTGTGGTTTTATTTATAGTCCGTATGTACAACCTTAACAACCATTGTAAACATTTACAACGTGCTCATCGAAGTACTACTAGTGGTTTTATTTATAGTCCGTATGCACAACCTAAACAACCAACGTAAACATTTACAACGTGCTCATCGAAATACTACTTGTGGTTTTATTTATAGTCCGTATGCACAACCTAAACAACCAACGTAAACATTTACAACGTGCTCATCGAAATACTACTTGTGGTTTTATTTATAGTCCGTATGCACAACCTAAACAACCAACGTAAACATTTACAACGTGCTCATCGAAATACTACTTGTGGTGTTATTTATAGTCCGTATGTACAACCTTAACAACCATTGTAAACATTTACAACGTGCTCATCGAAGTACTACTAGTGGTTTTATTTATAGTCCGTATGCACAACCTTAACAACCAACCTAAACATTTACAACGTACTCATCAAAGTACTACTTGTGGTTTTATTTATAGTCCGTATGCACAACCTAAACAACCAACGTAAACATTTACAACGTACTCATCGAAATACTACTAGTGGTTTTATTTATAGTCCGTATGCACAACCTAAACAACCAACGTAAACATTTACAACGTACTCATCGAAGTACTACTAGTGGTTTTATTTATAGTCCGTATGTACAACCTGAACAACCAACGTAAACATTTACAACGTACTCATCAAAGTACTACTTGTGGTTTTATTTATAGTCCGTATGTACAACCTGAACAACCAACGTAAACATTTACAACGTACTCATCAAAGTACTACTTGTGGTTTTATTTATAGTCCGTATGTACAACCTAAACAACCATTGTAAACATTTACAACGTACTCATCGAAGTACTACTTGTGGTTTTATTTATAGTCCGTATGTACAACCTGAACAACCAACGTAAACATTTACAACGTATTCATCGAAGTACTACTTGTGGTTTTATTTATAGTCCATATGTACAACCTAAATCAACCAACGTAAATATTTACAACGTACTCGTAAATTTTTAAATACGTAGTATAAAACTGGTTCCATTTACAATTTTTCACAGTTCTTACAATTGTTCAACAATCGTTATATTTCTTTTAAAGTTACAACACATACGAGAATCGAAAACTACCAATTATTATGTATTTATCATTTGCTAGTTACAATTAAACCAGTTAAATGAAGGTAAAGGTAAAACAGTCTGTTTGATAATAATGACATACTTCTGTATTTTCCGAAATGCATTGGTAATTTTTCTCATCAACATTTTTGGTCTAGTTCGCACATAAGAAAATAAGTTACTTACTTAATTGAACTAATTATAATATTAAGGACATAATGATGATTGAACTTATAAACTATATTTTACAAAAATATTGCTATTATTGTTTTGTACATTTTATTTAGAAATATTTCTATTTATAAAGACACTCGTTTTGTCTTTATAAATAGACGTCTTTATAAATAGATGTCTTTATAAACGACAATAACGTTAATTTCTCTTATATAAGTTACCGTGATTGGAGAGGTCATAAATTGCTATTTTGTGATACAAAATCAGAAAAGCAAATTATTTTCCAGTGAGAAAATAACACTGCTGTATAATAAATATAATATCCTTTACAACATTGTGCTAAGAACACATTTTACTAAGTAATAACTCCATCCACTAACACACCTGTGATATTTGAGTTTTATATTATTTTGGTAAAATGTCTTCTAGAACTTTTTATACATTTATAATTTTAAAATTAGATGGTTAAATTTTAACAATAACAAATATAAGGAAAATATATTAGGGCAATATTTGAAATCCGTCTGCTAGAATTAATTGTCAATATGCACACCGTGCCATTTACCTTTTTTGCATGAAAAACACAGTTTAATGTAAATTTATAACTCTTGGACTCTTGAAGGAATGGTCCATAGTAAAATCGAACTATACTACATTTATAAAAAATGTATATAATATATTTATATTTATCTGAATCAAATAAAGCAAATGCTAACACAGTTTATACTGCCTGGTTTTGTGATTCAATTTGTAAACCTAAGTCCAACTTGAGTGGCATCTAACAATGAAGCAGCCACTTAAGACCGTCGGACCTGGCAGGATTATTAAGCACTGGACAGGAATAAACGTTGTTTGAGGTAAGATGTGGTCAATAGATTGGAGTTTCGAATAACTAAACTGTTTACTTAATATATAAGCATTATATTAAACTACAATTTTGGATTGTATTTAAAGAATGAGAATTTATCTATCATGAAACGCAAGTAATTGTTGTGCAGAAATAAAAGGAAGAGTTGTTAGAAAGCCAAAAGCTTAAACTTATGGTTAAGAAAGTTAAGGGGTTAGACATTGTAAATGGTTTCGTCAACTAATGCTGCTACACAATACGTATTGGTAAGCCGTTAAGTGCCGTAAACTTTAAGGCTTAGTTTAACTTGACATGACTCTGCCATTAAACTGTGGCGAAGATAATCTTGAGGTTGCACTGAATAGGGGTAGTGACGATCAGTGTTTAAAGAAGATATTTTATATATATATATATATATATATATATATATATATATATATATATATATATAGCATGGCCAATCGACGAAATAAATATACTAATATTAAAATAAGGGGAAGGGGTTTATTCCTTTTTTTAATCACATCGGTATCACACATTAATATAATTCTTTAAGTCACATCGTGGAATATACATTTTAAAATATATATTAATTTTTTCAAATACACCCCAACCTTAGTTTACCCACTTAATTAATATCAGTCCTACCTTTTATCTTAACTACCTCCAGTACAATCCAGCATAGACTAACCATTAGCGTACTGTGGTTTTTAACCCGGAGGACTATAAGTACAATTGATGCAAAATTGCATAGTACTTCGTATGCATTAGTAACTACGAGTATACCACAGTTAAGGTTATATAGTAGCGTGTAATTATTTTTAATTGCTTAGAATTTTGTTTTTGTTCTTTTTACTATACCAAAGTACCGTTTCAAAAAAAGACTATTCATGGAAATAAGATAATTTTATTTCTCCATGAAACTTTGGCCAAACAATATGTTAACAAACAAATTAGTTTTAGTGTAAGCATTTATAAATGATTTTATGGTGATTAATCACTATTGTTGTGGTTTAGATATCAACTGGTAACTAAACAAACAATGATATTATATCTTAGTTTTAAAAAAGGTTTCATATTTCCTTAGGTATGATGATTTTTTTTTCATTTTACAAATCTATAAAAGATTTACAGTTAAAACGAAACATTTTCTGTACCTATTTTACAAGCAAACACAGTTTGAATAGCTATAATTCGTAATAGAGGTTATGTTTTTTTATATGCATACTGTACAGATAAAAGCCACTTTAATACCACACCAGTTTGTTCAAAATATACCACAAATACAAATCTGTATTTGTATTTTACCCACTTACATTGTTTAAGATTATTATGTATAAACGAAAATAACTACTTTAAACCTGACATAACGGTTTAGTTGAAGTTGTAATTTTGTTTTATCAGTGATGACAACAAAGAAGGCCCTTACCGATGTGACATCCAATCAGCTGTTTTCTACTGCCACACTTCCTACTGTCAACGCCAGCTGTCAAATAGGTTGTGTTTCCCACAGCAAACTCACAAAACCAGCATCATTTACTAATATTGAAAAATAACGAACCATGAACTGGGGAAAGTTATTAACTGACAGAGTTGGTATATCGCTCCGTCAATAAAGTAGTTCTCTCACCGATCTCCAGCTCGTGCAAACTGACTACTAGTTAAGACAGCCCAGGTCTTATAAGTAGATTACTAAACTTTCAACCATACTCTACATAGATAACCCACTTCATAGCTACAAACGTCTTTTAAGGTTTTATTTTAAAATTAATAAAGAAAACTAAACAAAAAAACATTAATAATACAACTAAATAAAATACTTAATGCTCGTACATAATGTAAACATTATATACTTCAACGATACCAATGTATTTATAAACAGACATTTTCTAAGATGTTTGATTACCTATTCGAAGACGGCTCGCTTCTGTAATCAAAAGCCTCAGTAACACTTTTCCATGTAAATGATAAAACCAATCACAATTATTTTAATTAGTTTTGTGAGAAAAATGTAAGAATATTTAATTTGGAATTTTTTAAACAAATTAACAAGCCCTTAATTGTTAATCAACTATAAATAATAGTATAAATACATTTAACTTAACACACTTATATTTCAAATCGGCAGGATATAAGGAACACGAGCAAAAAAGTTAAGACAGCCCATGTCTTATAAGTAAATGACTAAAATTGCAATCGTACTCCATATAGATGACCCACTTCATAGCTACAAATATCTTGTAATAATAATGTGAAAGTATTAGCATTTTAACTTTTCTTCATATAAAAAAAATTGATTAAAAACCACACTAATAGAATAAATTAGCGTAACAAAGAATTGGAAATGGGTTTCCCATTTTAAATAGTCTAACAAGAAAATAAAATATAGGCAGAATTTTACATTTAGGGACTACAACTCCTTTCACTATTTTTACTTTGCTTTATACATTGTAGGCACTGTTTGATTTTAGGTTAAATTAGAAATTATAATTTTCTCACTTCTGAAACTTAGCTAATTCATTCTAATACTTAATTCAATAGGAATTTTCGTGTTCTTACAACAAGAAGTTGTGTTTATGCCAAATTCACTAGAACACTGTTTGCTATTTTTATTGATTACTATTTCTATATGTTCTTCCTAGTTTTTCAATTTTGGTTATTTTGGTTTGATTCCATCTCGAAACCAATGTATAATTTAAGTAATTTGTACTTTATAGCTACCAATAAAAATTTTTTTACACGTTCTAATTATTTAAAAACGAGTTTTGTAGATCAGGTGAGTAGAAAATTGGTCATCTTTATGAACATCTTAGTATTCTAAAATTGACAAGGCCTCATGGAATTTATATTTTAAAAATTTTTGTTAAACGTAATAGTATTGTACGTTTAAAGAAAGGATATATTCATTACATGAATGGTAAATAAAATTATAACACTTAATTAAACGAATTAAATACAGTGTTATATGTAATTTACTAAACCTGTAGCCCCTCACCCCCCTCACCCGCTGTTGATCCTTGGCTCCCACTAATCATCTATCCAGAGTTTACCGGCTCCTTAAGTCAATTTGCTGTGGTTGCTTCAGGCCTGGGGCGATCTTTTGACCACTCTGACAACTTGTAACTGTAAAACACGTTGGTAAATATACATTACTGAACCAGTAGCCCCTCCCCTTCACCTCCTCACCCACTGATGCTCCTTGGCTCCCACTAATCATCTCTTCAAAGTTTACCGGCTCCTTAAGTCAATTTGCTCTAGTAGCTTCAGGCCTGGGACGATCTTTTGACCACTCTGACAACTTGTAACTGTTCATCATTTTACTAAAATTCCTTTACTAAACCTTGAGCCACTTCCACTTCACTCCCTCACTTCTGTTGACCTTGGCCTCCCACTAATCATCTCTCCACCTAGTCACATGGTTTTCTTCCCCGATAACCCTTGATGCAATGTGTATCGGCTAAAGGTTCCTTACCTCCTAATTACTGGCCATGATTAGTATTGATTCTTTTCCTTTTCTCTGATATTTTATTTGTTCAATCAGCAGACAGCCCCTCTCCCAGAGAAGCATACTCTCTTTGTTTCCTGGTTAGGAGTTTTACCTATTCTCTAGCAGTCCTGCTTGTTTTTCGTTTTACTGGAAAAACTTCTCCTCTGGTTAGGATCTATAACCTTGAAATCCACCAAAATAATTTATTTTCTAGACCCCCCTTATTTATGATTTGCTATTCCGTCAACTCAGCTACTCCCCATACATGAAATAACCCTTCACACGTCACTCCACTGACAGATCCCCCATTTAACCCACTTCTCGAAAACCTGTATGACCTAACAGTAACTCTGTAGTTAGCCATTTAACTGTTTTTGTTCTCTTATAATTAAGAAAATTATGTTCCAGGTATTTTGCTTTCTTGGAGACTTCTTTGCCTGACCTTGCTTCTTGCCATCACCTCCTCATTCCACTCCTATCCCAAGCTGAAGAGGCTCTAGTGGCCTAGAACATCCGTAGCTCTCTGCAGCAACTTAATGGCCTCCGTCCCTTACAATGAAAACACGAAGTATATCTTAGACTGGTAGGATGTGAAATTTACATTCACATTTATGAACACTGGATTATAGTCAATTATCTCAGTTATATACATTATAATATTGTTTCATTAATATTTGCCTATACGTGATCACTGATGATTTTCGTTGTTGGATTATGACAAACCATCATTATTATTAGATAATTTAATTGATATTGCGTAATTAAACGTAACTTCTAACTTCTTTTTAACGGCAATCCTACAACTTTCCAAAATATTTGTTCGAGATTATAAATTTGAATGAAACTTCCGTCAAAGCCATTCAGATTTTATATGCAAATGGCAAGGAATAATAGTAGAATATTCTTTATTAAAAACAAAATAGGAAGGAAATAAAGCACCAACTACATTTTGAACGTGGGAGGTGTGGAACATGACAGCACTTGATTGGACGTCAGAAACCACAGTATTTCTGTAGGACAAAAAAACAAAACTACCTAAAGTTCACTAGGAACAACACTGTAAGAAGTATATTGTTATATGAGTAATTTTCAATGTTTTTAATGTAATTTAAAATAGAATTTGTACAGTGTAACCACATGCGACTGAACACTATACAACATAGTGTATTCGGAGTTAAACAATATTAAATAAAATAATACACTCAGGTAAAAGAGTAATAGATTATTTAAAAGTACCAAGTAATTAATACCTAGTTTATTGAATGAAATATTATTAAAGTGTCCAGTAGTTCATTGAATAAATTTTTATACACAATGGTAACTATACTCTTAAAAAAATGTGTACAGCTAATTTTTTATGTAGTGGTTTTAATTTGAACTAAAGTCCTCCATGAATTGCATTTATGGGTAATGACATCCCTTTTTAGCAATACTGCAAATTGAGATGCTTCAAATGTTCGAAATACTCGTAATTATACCACTTATATTTACAAAAACTCGTTTCAGTTTATTTGGTTCGTAGTAGTTAATTACAGTACTGATCGTGTTCCGGATTAATTAAGTTCAATTTGAACCCATTTCAAATTGGCATGAAAAGAAAATTGCCACAAGATATTCACATGATATAATATAACAGAATGAATAATAACACTATTAAAACGTTATTGTTATATTCTAACAAATACCTTCCTTACATTACCTTCCCTTGGAAGAATCTTGATTATTCAAAATTTTTCATATTCATCTCCTGACAATCAGTTCTAGTTTGAAAAAAAAAAAAAAAAAAAAAAAAAACTTATTTAGATATACAGTCAGTAAAATACTACAAACATGTTATTCAATTATTACTAAATTTGTTTAAGTCAACTAAAACATGACACTATTGTACAATCTAATGGTACTAATATGATAATATACTAAATGAATTTGTTTACGTCAATTTTTGATGATTTAAAAAATAAAAACCATTTTAAAAGTTTAAAAGTTATTGTCATATAAAATACGATACCTTTTTGGTTTCCATATGAGGACGATTTTTCCTATCAAGAACTAATGTAAATAATTCAATAATTAAGTTATTTTAATTAGTAAAAAAATAATTATTATTTACTTAAAATCATTTTTTCTAACTGGAAGAATTTTTATATAAATACTATTTGCTGCCAGAAATAAATATAGATTTTGTTCTTTATATAATTTTTTTTATTAGGAAATACAGGAAATGACAGGCAAGGAAACGCTAAAAGGACAGCTCCCCTCTCGGAAAGACAGCTTTAGGCCTCACCGAGGGTCTTTCAGGATTAACAAAGCCAACCGGATGCAGTCTCTAGGGGCTGGATTCTTTTGACCCACCCAAAAGTGTCCTTAATGGTGATGTATACTTGATGCGTAATCTTGAAGATATATTATTGTCTTATGAAAGCATTTCATTTTATATATTTATATATTTTATTTATCAAATAAACTTTTGTGTGAATCAATCTCCTAGTGTAAAGGTTGTGATTCTCCTTATGGAATCCACTCATCCACATTTACCTATACAACGCCAGTTAAGAGTCTGTAGAGTCTGTCTGCCATGTTGGTTTTAATCCGATAAGAACAATATTATGTGCTATTTCATATTTTTTATTATTTATTGACCAACAGTTGTAAATGAGGTGTCATTCAACGCAACGTTATCATGTTGCGCATTGGGTTTACTTTTTATATTTTGAATACATATGCTTAGTTTTGAAAAATACGTGAAATGAATACTTCAAATGTTTTATATTTTTCTCTGTGAAACTAATTAGGAATTCGTAAAGCAACTACATTCTTGATAAAATGTAATTTGTTTGGAAAAATCCGTTGAAAAATAACTTTTTAGTTTGGATACACGTGATCATATGTCCGTTAAAAAAATAAAATTCTTCTTATGGGATTAAAACCAATATAGCTGACATCCTCCTACAGCCTCTGCAGACCCTTAACACTAAACACTTTATCAAAAGATGTGGGTGATAGTGATCTGTCATGTCCTAAAGGAATAATATAATTAATGATGTTTTAACCAATTCAATTAACACAAATACTTCTGGTTGTAATAATAATCTAGCCATAGGTTTACTTGTCACGGGTACTTAGCTCAACTTTAAATGGATATTTGATATAGAACATAATTTATGGTAAACAGCAAATAACTGAACCAATGTGTTGTTTATAGATTCATCCTCTTGTGGAAATACTAAATTAATATTTAATGTTTTTGTACTTTTAAAGTAACTCTTCCTTCAGATAATAAGTTCTAGGAAACTAACTTCTGTATACTTTTATAAAATTTAGGGGTATATTAAAATTGCTGTCATGTAATTTTATTAGTTAAATTTGAGGTTTTATCCATTTAAATATTTGAAGTAATTTTGTATTAATGTTAAATCAAATGTATTGCACTTTCAAAGATATAATACTAAAAAGATTGCTACAAGAATACAAGAAATATACTTATTCTATGCATTCAACAGTTAAAAAGTTCTTAAAACTTTACTTCGCAAAAGATAAGTACTTACAGCTTAGAATAACTCAAGAAGCACCATTTACATAAATAGAGCTTTCTGTCTGAAATGTAACCTCTTTTGCTTTCAATTCTTCGTTAGCTAAAAAAATGAAAATTTGACCATAGTTTTCCCTTAACAACTAAATTTTGCTGTGTTTGTATTACATGTAGGGCCTATCATTCTACAAAATCTACTTAAGATATAAAGTAGCAATCTCTAAAATTACCAATGAAACAATTTGGTATTGTAATAACGCTTGTTTGTGTATAAATAATTCCACAGTTGTTTGAATCAAGTTGGTTATTTGGCACATAATTATAAAGCAAGATTTGTAGATTGATAGATAATGTTAGTTGATAAATATCTGACTAAATGTTATCATAATTGTAAACAAGCATATAATATACAGCTAGCTTGATTAAGACATATTATTTATTTCGTAAAAAATGCAAATAAAATTATATATGGGAGTTGACATTCTTCAAATTTAAACTCTGGAATTGAATTAAAATCTTGTGGTAAGGTTGGTAAATAATAGAATTATAGTTTGTAAACCTAAAATTGGTTTTATTAGAATCAGATTCCTATTTAGTATCTACTTTGACTTTTTTAGTTGTAATGTATGTCATTTAAGTATCATTGTCTAATGATTATAAAAAACTTACATTATGGATTTTTATAAGAAATAGTAGCCGTGTTACAAAATTAACAAAAATTAAATCAACGAAGTTCTTACCACAGTAATTTAACTGTACAAACTTAAATAAAGATATTAATATATCATGTTACTCATGTTATTAGATAATTAAACTAATGGCTATCAATATTGTAAAGCAGGTTTTTTTTGAATCAGTTTCTTTTCCTTCATTTGGTGATTTTTATAGTTTTTGCTGAAAATGGATCTTTAATATTTAAATACCTATAATGATGGTATAAAGTTTTGCGTTTGTAAATGATCAGTCACTAAACTATTTAAATATCATATAATCTAAGAGTCTGTCTTATAATAATAATTTAAGTGCATACAAAACTTGTCTTTAAATTTCATATCAAATATAACTGATAGTGAGTTTCGAAACTTGTTTTGATAGATTATTGTGAAAATATTAAATTTATACAAAAACTGTCGACAGTTAAAAATTTAATAAATATATTGAACGAAATCATTCAACTTTGAGTTTTAACAAGAATGTATATACTTAAAGATCATCTGGATAAACTGTAGGTCAACCAAAATAATTTTGGCTTTTAAGTTGCAAATCTTTCAGATACATTTGTGGGAATGTAGTATAAATCTTAATCTTTATTATGCGTAGTATATTTTGGATTCTTTGTTTCCGGGTTATTTTATATAAATTATTGTTCTACTTAAGATTTGTTTATCTAAATAGTAATGAGGAGAGAAGGAAATGAATACTAGTTCTATTACACTTTGTCTCTAATAAGAAATATTACACAAAAGAAAGGATTGTTTTTATTAATAAAGGATTGATAGTAATATATAATTATGTACTATCAATAGTAAATCGTTAAAACATTTAGCCAATCTAAACATATTCCAGGAAGTTGAACTTAACTCAATTTTAAAGAGAATATGATCAGTTATGTAAGTCTGAGTATTGAGGAATTTGAGCCAGTTTTGAGTGTATTGAGTGTTAGAAAAATATTTATAAAAACAAACAACAAAAATTGTATAATTTCATTTTCGAATCTTCAATTACTAATCGTATTTCTCTGAAAAGTATCTATATTTATGTACCACTCCACTTTTACAATATTGTGTATTTATATATAAAGCGTAATACTGGAAACAAATAATATTCATTTTAACTGCAAGCTATTATTAGAGCTGTTATATTAATTAAAATTAATTTGACGATCCCTTATTTTAGTTTCCATCCATTATCTCTTTTCTGTCGGTTTTAAGGTAAATTATTTCACCAAAAATTGGGAATTGTAATAGTTATGATGACAGTAATACGTGAGTGCATTTTGCGTAAGTTCTTAACATACTGTTAAATATTAAAGTACAATATACAAACATTAATTAAGGGGGAATCTAATTAATAGGTGTTTATAGCTCAAAAACTGAAATATGTCCTAATTGGTAGTATTTAAAATAATGACATTCCATCACCACCGTTTCTTGTTGTTGCAAGTTGAAGTGGTCACTGTAATACACAAGGACCGGGGAAATGGTAACGGAAGGAGATTCAACCGTTAGTCTGTAAGAACCTGTTTGTAACAGTAATATTTTACTGAGAGGAAAAACCTAGCTCTATTTATTATTAACTAATGCCTGCACTCTATGATAAATCAAAGATTAAGGCAAGTTTAAAATTTTTCCTATAATAATTACAAAAAATCGTTTAAAAGTTAAATTTAAAGATCGTCTTATTTTACCATCCGAAATTAGGGCTACGTCCTCTCTAACACTTAACATGGGGACCAACAACTTAAGGGTGACTTCCGAACCACCACCAGTGACCGGGTTGATGGGCTGCATGCAAGAACGGGATCACTCAGACGGTTACCCATCCAAGAGACAGCCACGTTCGATGTTGCTTGACTCCGTTATCTTGCGATAACGTCGGAACCCTCCGGTCAAGTTTAGACTCCACTTGAGAGGAAGCCTCATATATTTTTGTAAATTATCCGTGTAAAGGTATCTTAAATTTAAGAAATAATCCATGCATAGTAATTATAACATTAGTTTATTACTGTAAAAAGAGCGTTAATTACTGTATGTTCGAAACATAAAAACAGCATCATTAGTCTATTGCAAGCCAACTGTATTTATAACAATTGTAATACTAATGTGGAATTATTCTCAGCAGTTAATGTAAATGTAAATTGCTTGAGTATAGAGAGTTCCTAATCATTTTAAATGTAAATAAAAAAAATTATGGACCGGTTTAAGATGACCCATTATAAAAACAATATATACAGCATTTTTATAGATGCATGAAAGTTGTTAACTCTGTAATGGCGAAACATCTGTAGACATTGTATTTTTATCGAATAAAAAAATGTAATTGTTTAATTTAAATATTTGAAAATATTAAAATAGTCATCAATATTTCAATTCAGCAAAAAAAGAGATTTAAAATTCAGTAAGCTCAACATTTTTTAGGATTTTCGTTTATGTTTTTTACATTGTAATGGTGATACCTAAGTATACAAATAAAAAAATATTTTAATATATGATTATAAAATGTTTCATAACCTAATTAATGAAGGTATTTACTAAACTAAGTTATTCAGTGCTTGTCCTTTGTGAAATATAATAACCAATTAATTAAATTGCTATTTAGACTATATGTAATATAACATATGTATGTACCCTAGAGACATTTTCCTAATTATTGTTACTGCATGGAGTTGCTTCTAATGTTACAAATGGCTCCATTATGTGATTTAAAATTTTCTTTGATCTATAAATATACGAAAGATACAAACTTCATTCAAAGTATACATTTAATTCAATCTGATTAACATGACCATTAACTATATTGTGTGTGTTTTTATGACGCATATCATTTTTTGCATAATGTATATGTATAAGCTTGGACAAAAGTCTGGAGACGGTTTAAAATGTTTATTATTAATTGTACTAAATAATTAAAATATTATTAAATCTTAACTAATTAAATTGGAAACTAAAAATAATTTTTTTAACGTTCTAACTGACTCTATCTCTAATGGGGGACGCCCACAAGGAGTCAGTAGATAATTTAAAATGTAAGCATAGGTCGATGTGTATAAAATTTTAAAGGTTTTAGTTGAACATCATGTCGTAAACTATACCTGAATGGGATAATCCTAAAAAAAAGGCGGAACTCAAAAATTACAATACTTATCTTATCTGCAAGTTAAAGAATGGTTTAATTTTATTATAACAATACTAGATGAAGCTACGAAACAAACACCTATTTTAAGATGTATTCGGTGTCCTGCTATTCTACTATGAAAAAGGTCCACGAGGAGTCAGTAGAACATTTTTAATATAAGCATAGTTCTATATACAAATCATAAAAAAAAAAAAAAAAAAAAAAAAAAAAAAAAAACTGGTCAACCAAAGAAGATTGCCACAAACTGCACTTCAAAAGGTTTATTCGTCACAAAATGGTGATAGTTCAATTGCTAATATAGTCCAATTAATAATATAAAACTATTAACCCATCTCTTTAAAACTATAAACCAGAATTTTGGAATAGCTTTTATATTTCTCTATGAATTCTAAGTATAAATATTATCTATGATTATAACAGATGCCTGTTATTAGTAATGTTATATTAAATGCAGTACTGTACACTAAAACAGTAAAACAAAGCAAACTTTCATAAATATATAAATTCTGATCTGAATTTAAAATACAGAACCTACTTTACTATATGCTGAGTTACCTATAATATCAGTATATTATATATTCCTACTGATATTATTCATAGAGAAAGACGAATTATAAATGTTCTTATTGCAGTAATAAAGGTTAGTGTACGAAATGTATAGATCATTTATGCCTATTTTTACATTGTAATGACATGTTTTTCATGCCATCGAATGAAAATCTATTCTCATCTAGTGGCATTGGGTCACCCACCCACTTATACATAAACAATTCTTCCATTTAACTAATGATATGTGATATTAAAAACGGAGTTTAGCCGAATCATCAATCAATTTTCATCAGAACTATTTGATTACATTTATATTCTTTTATACTAATTATTGATGTAAATATTATAATATCACATAGTCAACGAGACGATTGTATAATTAGTTACTAAAGCGTTTAAAAATAGCAAATAAAAAATAACTGATAGTAAGTTTGGAAACTTGTTTTCATATAGGACTATTATTGTGAAAATATTACAACTATACAACAACATTCGTCAGTTAAAAAATCTAATAAATATATATAACGAAAGCGTTGATATTTAAGTCTTGACAAAGATGTATGTACATTAATATCATCTGGACAAACTGTAGTACAGTAAATTAAAGACATCGTAGTTAAATCGTGTGGTATAGTCCAGTCCAGCGTTTTAGGTTGTAAATATTACAAATACATTATTGGGAATAATTAATAGATGAAACTTGAGGAGTATCACGTGTATAAACAAATTAACCTCTTTAGTTAGGCAATATTTTATATAAAGAACTTTCTGCACTGGGAACACTTACTACTATACCTGACGAGTCGTCAAGCTCTGATATACTAAGAGCAAATATCAGGAAGGACGCGAATAAAGAAATGTTTAAAATGTACGGTCCTTAACAAGATACAAACCCATTGGCCTTAACCAGGGGGTTCCAACGTTATCGCAAGATAACGGCGTCAAGCAACATCAAACGTGGCTGCTCCTTGGATGCTTGACCACCATCTGAGCGATTCCGTCCTTCCACGCAGCCTACTGGCTGTGGTTTGGAAGTTGTGTTACTTTAATTTCACCTGGTATAATAAAACATTCTTTAACATTTTAACTTTTAACACATAATTAACATAAATTAGAAATTTATTTGAAAGTTAAGATTTTGTTGGAAAATAAATGAAGAGAAATTTCGTAGTTTATTGCAGACAAAATATTAAATTTGTAACATGGCATTATACATAAACGTGTAGAAAATGACTCATATATACAGGCTGGACTCTTGGATGGTATTTAGCTTATTCAACAAACACTTCTCTTGGTTGACGGTGGAGGGTTCTCAGGGGCTGTACTCCCAGTTGTTGTTGTTTTTGTACACAGTACCTGTGTCAATATATGAACAACTCAAGTCTAGACCCCTCAACATACAGTATATATAACATATCAATAATATGTTCATAAATAAGATAATTTTATAATACACAAATAAAACTACTGGGGGAGGTAAACCTGGTGCATTATTGTTTCTTATACAATTTATTTAATATATTAGTTTAAATAATAAATTCTATTAATTTTTTTTGACTATATTAGTTCCAAATCAATCAACCAAATAATGTATTTCTTAAGATGATTTTAGGTAAACTTTGCATTTTGTTCAAAAACACTGAAATGTGTTGATCACTATTTTTGAGTATTTTAGTGTACTGATTTACCTTGATAGATTGTAAACTTAGGTTTTAAAATTTAGTACTTACTCTGAATTAAGTACTCTGAAAAGCATGGTATAACAGCGTGTTTTTCGTGATAGAATGTGTTACATTGTCCCAGTTTAAAAGTATATAAAATAATATTGTGTCGGAAACCTTTGTTGATAACATTAGGAAACATTGTGTTATAATAACGTCGTAATACCGATTAGAAAAACAATTAGTCTAAATTCTAGTACATATTTTTTTGAATGTATTAGATTTTGTAATGTATTTGAATTGTAAAAGATTGAGCTGTTAAACATTCTCATTGTCAAGACAGTTTTGTTTTCAATATTTTTATTACTAAGTAACTAGCATTATTTAAGTATTAAATTCAATTTGACAATATAACCTTAATTTATATGCAATTATAGTGGACCACTTTTATTCAAAATTAAAAAGGTTTTCACAGTGGTGGTTTATTTATGTATATTTATAAATTATGTCCCAGACTAAAAGGCATTTTCATATGACATTTTCATATATAATCTATTCAACATCCACATGTGGATATTAAAGTACATTTTAAAAGTACAAGAGACTTTCTAGAATATGTTGTTGCACAAAGTGTGAAGTGGAATACGAAGATGCTTACTTAGCTCAAGTGAGTTAAAGTTGTTTTCCAAACTTGACAATAGCTTCAGACTTTGGTTGCCTTGAAGTCAAAATAACTGAGCGCAAAGTCAAGTATCTTGATGGTTTTGAGAATATATGAATTATCGTATAATATAACGTCTTAGTAAATGTATTCTTTATAGTATTATAGGTTGTTTTATGCAATGAATTATACCTCTGCACGTGTAGGAGTGGGTGGGTGGGTCAGTACCTCTGCACGTGTAGGGGTGGGTCAGTACCTTTGCACATGTAGGAGTGGGCGCGTGGGTCAGTACCTCTGCACGTGTAGGGGTGGGTGCGTGAATCAGTACCTCTGCACGTGTAGGAGTGGGCGGGTGGGTCAGTACCTCTGCACGTGTAGGGGTGGGTGGGTCAGTCAGTACCTCTGCACGTGTAGGAGTGGGCTGATGGGTCAGTACTTCTGCACATGTAGGGGTGGGTGGGTGGGTGGGTCAGTACCTCTGCACGTGTAGGAGTGGGTGCGTGGGTCAGTACCTCTGCACGTGCAGGGGATGGCAGGTGGGTCAGTACCTCTGCATGTGTAGGAGTGGGCGGATGGGTCAGTACCTCTGCATGTGTATGGGTGAACGGGTGGGTCAGTACCTCTGCATGTGTAGGAGTGGGTGGGTGGGTCTGTACCTCTGCACGTGTAGGGGTGGGCGCGTGGATCAGTACCTCTGCACGTGTAGGAGTGGGCGGGTGGGTCAGTACCTCTGCACGTGTAGGGGTGGGTGGGTGGGTCAGTACCTCTGCACGTGTAGGAGTGGGCACGTGGGTCGGTATCTCTGCACGTGTAGGGGATGGCAGGTGGGTAAGTACCTCTGCATGTGTAGTACAAATACTTTGAAAGGTGCAAAGTCCCTCACTAATTCTAATTAACACTGGTAAAATTCCGTTGGTGAAAACAAAACACATTTTTTGTGGTAGGAGAGGGTCAGGTACGTGTATGCGATCTGTATACATGTATAGTGCAGACCATTTAATATATACGACATTTTAATCAATGACGTAGACAGTCATACAATGAATGCCGTGCTTGTTTCCCGATGCAACTTGAGAGCTGTACCCAGATTGCGTTCACGGTTTGTTTGCTGGCGCTCTCCGTCAAATTGCCTTACAGCAGACTGTGTCGCCAAGAAATTAATATTTTATTTCACAGCCATATCAGAAGGAATCAATTAACCTGATATCAAATTATGGACTACTATTTTGATATTATGTTATTTTGTCACCTGATAAAATAAAAGGTTTTTTTAATATTGTTATTTTGGTATAGGCTTGTTTATAAAATGATAAATGGTTAAAACACTATTTTTAAAATAATTCAAACCACAGTCTTTAAATAAATGGAGAAATGATTAAAAATTGTTTTCTCACTAAAATGTTTAAAGTTGAAGACCTTTAGGAATATGTACAGTATTTCACCTTCATATTTTCTAGATTCAAACACGGGAAACTATGTTTTTGGAACACCCCACTTTAAAAGATTTGAAAATAATTAAAAATATTCACGACTATCAATATAGTCGGGAACACGTTCAAAATTATCTTTCTAGCATTTGAGACTGTGTGAAACACCCAGCATAGAACGCTAATGCACTAATTTTAATATATTTTCTTGAGTTTTACACACAAAATGCCAAATTATACTTTTAATTATATTTCACTGCTTCGTGTTTGGATCACGCATAAAAAAACCAAGCAGTCGTTTTATAGAAATTGAAATTACTTTTTACTGAAGGAAATATACAGTTGAGTGAATATGTCGTATGAAGAATACTTATACTTATAGGTAAATATTAAAAATTAATTATTGTTTGTGTCTGTAGATAATGATTTGTGTATAAAATATAGCAGAAAATAAAATATATTTATTGAAAATAAAAACTTTACTTACTTAAATTGATTTGGGTAATTTTATTGATACATTGAAACAATAAGAAAGTAAGAGTTATTTCCATTTCTTTCAGCTCAACAAACAATACCATAGAAACTGATATTTGATTTAGAAGAACAAGAATTTTCCATTAGTCCTTTGGAGTGCTTAAGTATTAAGACTGGCAAGAAGGTGTCAGACCAAATGCTCATAGTATTGATTATAGAATTTCCCTCTATATAAGGAAAAAAGGAAATTTATTTGGCATTGTGACATGTAATTTAGAGTGACAACCCATACAAATATAGTTTTAGTTTTTTAACAGAACCTATGACATTTATTTCATTATAGCATAATTGTAATTCTATAATGAATTCGTGCATAAACAACCAATTGTTTTATTTCTATGGCAGAATTTCATTGAATTTCATCAAACAGTCCGAATACTGTTTTACTCAATTTAGTCTCTTTGTTTTTATGTTTTATCAAACTTTACTTGATAAAAAAAATGTCAAAAAGACATTTTTGAAGGAATGTACTCACATAATTATTTATAAATCTATATTTTATCAATTCTTATTATTTTAAGTCCGATTGATATAGTCTACATAAGTTAACCCTGTAATCATTATTACGTAAATTTGAACTTTATTACTAACTCATATATATATAATTATTTATTTAGTTGGTTTAAAATATAAAATATATTGAAATTAGCATTTCGTTTATGTAATTCTAGTGTGTTATTGATTAGTTGGAATTTACGATATATTTAATGTTTTATACATCAAATAATATGAAGGTAACATTAGGGTATTAAAACTAAAATTCTACAAGTTGCAAGGAAAACGGTGTATTTTGTAATACATAAAAAGACAAACCTTCATGTTAACCACCTTATTGCATGTAATTTGAAACCAAACATGCATATTAATGACAATCATTTCATTTTATAAAACCTGTTCATTAAATTTTAGTCAATGAGAACGGAAACATTTACTTCTGAATGTATTTACCAAACGCTTCCTGTTGTGTTTATAGAACATAAAAACGTATTTTTTCCTCTTTATGATAAATAAACAGGTAGAATTATCAAAAATTAATGTTATACTATTTGATAATATAATTATCTTCTGGATACATAACAGGTCCTAGGCTCTTCCTCACTGGTCTTTTTCCTCTTTTTCATTTGTCGTGTTTTTCCGTCGGAATCCTCCTACTATTCTTCCATAATTCTTTGTCTTGACTCTGTCTTAGTGTGGCTGTTTTGATCGAAACATCTTTTTTCTTAAGATTAATTTAACAACGATCAAAGTCATAGGAAATTGTTAACTTTTATTTTAATTTTTTTATTAGGCTAGCATATTTTCTTTTAGTACCAATTTCATGTATTCATAAAAATTTGTATTCATAGACTATCAAAAAACTCGTGTGCAATTAATTTCTTGAGTTAGTTTTTGATTTTTAATACAACAACGTTTTGTTTTTAACTTGTAATTTTTCATTGATCATACTATGATCAATTGTTTGTGATTCTAAAATTCCGATACAAATAGATCTCTAATACAGGGTGAGGCAGAAGGTGCGGATGGTTTAGAACATATAGTATTCTGATCCGGGTAGTGGGAGTGAAGCGACTCATGTAGTCACAGGTTTGGTAGCTCCTGCCATTTTGTTTAGTCGGCGTCGTGGAGCCGTGGACTGTGCAACATTGTGTGTTTGCTTACAACAGTTTTGTATGAAATAACGAGTCTATCGTCGCAATTCAGCGTGACTTTCATCGTGAGAGACTTGACAGTGTACCCACTCGTAACACTATTTTACGTTGGGATGAATCATTTTGTTTACGAGGAACAGTGATGAATAAAAAACCACTAGGGCTCCTCGCTTAGTACAAACTTCAGAAAATGTGGAAAGAGTTCGGCAAACTATACTCCGTAGTCCTGGTCAACCTGCTAGGAGACATGCGCGTCAGTAATCGTTCAGTAAGGTGTATTTTGCATAGTGATCTAAGATTTCATCCCTACAAAATGGCCATGGTGCAAGAGTTTAACCCTAGAGATTATGTCAGGTGGCTAAATTTTTCTCAAGAAATGGAGGTCATACTTGACAAAAATGACAACATCATTTTGTTTATAACTGATGATGTACATTTTCATTTGAATGATATGGTAAATCAGCACAACTGTCGTTATTGGGCCGAAGAAAATCCAAAACTAATGCACGGGAGACCATTCATTACACGTCCCAAGGTAACAGTTTGGTGTGCTGTGAGCAGGACAGTTGTTTTTGGTCCATATTTTTTGAAGGAAACAACTGGACCACTGTAACTGTAACCTCGGAGCATTATAGGAAGATGATCACTGAATTCTTCCCTCCTGAACTAAGAAGAAAACTTACTTATATCCAGCGAGTATGATGTCAGCAAGCAGGACGGGATAGCAGCTCACACAACAATAATTTCAATGAAAGAAATTTAGGCTGTTTTTTGTGGTTCCGTGATTTTTTAATGATAACTCCTTAAAAAATATAGCATGTAATAATATGTTTTTAAATAAGAATAACCTTAACATATCGATCTAAGACTGCTTAGTTTTCTTTCCACTGAATAACTGTCCGCCCATACATGTACAGTTGTTATGGGCTACCAGTCCACGCATGCATGTACGACGGTACTGACCCACTCGTACACTCAAATACGTACGTTGGTGATGGCCCTCCCACCCACCCAAATATGTACAGTGGTGATGGCCCACCCACCCAGCCAAATACGTACAGTGGTGATGGCCCACCCACCTAGCCAAATACGTACAGTGGTGATGGCCCACTCACCAGCCAAATACGTACAGTGGTGATAGCCCACCTGCCCACCCAAATACTTACAATGTTGATGGCCCACTTGCCTGGCCAAATACGTACAGTGGTGATGGCCCACCCACCAGCCAAATACGTACAGTGGTGACTGAGTTAGTAATAAAGTTCGGTTTGGTGATATTGGTTGGCCTCCTCATTACCAGACCATGTGTGACTACTTTCTTTGGTACTACTTTCTCAAATCACGTGTATACCAACATAAACCACGTACCCTTCAAGAACTGAAGGAAGTAATTCGTGTGATAGTTGTTTAAATTGATAGGGCAATATTAGAAAGGTAGAAGCCAACTTCCAAGAGCGGCTTGTGAAGTGCACTGCTCAAAAATGGTCGTCACCTGTCATATGTTGTTTTCAAGCATTAATTTTGTAAAATGGCAAGATTTTCTGAGTATTATTCTGTAAATAACAAAAAAATTATGTACATGTAATGATATATTGCCTTTTTGAAAAACATCCGTCCTTTCTGCCGCACCCTGTATGTAGAATATAACAGAAAATAAATTTAGTTTAATCAATAATACCATACAATAGTAATATATTTTTGTTTTTGTTCAATATGTATCACCAGTAATTTTACAAACACATTTTATGAACACATACAGTATAATCATGTGATAGCATAAACGGATAGTCTCACATCATTTAATTACCAAGTTTATATGCTAATAGTATTCATTGAGCACTTACCATCAGAGTTTGGTGCATGCTTTATGAGATCGTAAACGTTATATCATCTCAATTTTAGATTAGAGGATATATAGGGCGTACAAATGACACACCCTGCATACAACATACTGATATGGTACTAGGCTTAGCCGCTAAAAAAATCATCATGCAAAATATACTATTAATGATAGTGAGTTAAATTGTTAGAACTGAGTGGAATCCTGTGATCTTGGGACTTTCACTCACCCCTATGGACATGAATCATTTGTGTATGTGCCCCATTGTATATGTACTACCCACCAAATCACGCATGGTAATGATAACCCACACATACCTGTACGATGGTGATAGCAAATAGTTTAACAAAGATTTGTAAAATATATCCTTATAATAAAAATGTATGTAGAAACTGTATGGTACATTTGCATAATAGTATATATTAAAAAACAACAATTGAACGAACAATACTTATTTAAACACACCTTGAGTGAGACTATGCAATATAACTAAAGACAATCCCATCGGAATTGGGTTTCAAACGAATGGCTCCCTAGATAATACGGGTTTACCTGAGTGACGACCCGTTCAATTTAGTCTTGAGTAAATTGGAGAAGAAAGATAAACTAGCACTGCCTGACAGACCAATGGTGTATATGTTACTTAACGGACTGTACCCAGAGGGGGTTTTTTGGACCAATAAACTAACAGATGTTTCTTAGGTGTATTTTAAATAACAATTTTAGCTTTAAGTAATACAAAACAAGATGTATAAACTTCATTACGGCTGCTAAAGTGTGAAACTTAGACTACTAAAACGTTCTACTTTGCCTACAACTTCCTTATATACATACAGTTACATTGTTGATGTACTTACCAATGAGAGACCTCCGTCAAATATCACATTGCAAAACTATTTGGGCCGTATAATGGCTTTGCGGAAATTTAATGAGAATTGCCAATATTCAAAACAAATTCCTTATACAGATCAAGATCCTCATGAAGTGAATTTGTTATAAACAAACATAGGTAAACCACGGTTGATATTGTTTAACTGAACATTATTTGTAAATGGGATGGAACAATAATTAGAATTCTTACCACTGAAATAATAGTTAAAACAATTTTAACATTTCAGAACACATTCAGTTATGAATTTATCATGGACTTTAAAATAATTTTAAGTAATAAAGATAGTAGAACTATGATACGTAATGTAAAGGTTGCAGTCAATTATCTACCTACTTACCTACTCTTAGAAATTACAGTCAGTACACACACTGGCTGAACTGAATATAAGAATAGGTATTTTTTTATTTAAGAAACAACAGCTCACTAGATGAAGTCCATATCTTACTTAGCCCATTGGAAGTTATTTAAATAATTTAATGAGATGATAAATAAATACTTAAGACAAAAGAAATTAAATTGGTGATATTTGATTGACCAATGAGACCACAGACCTGACAATGGTCACAGAATAATGATGTACTGAGCGCAGTAGATTCACTTAACTCACCTAAAGTACAAAACATCTGATCACTACAAACACCAAACTAAATATGGAGACGCTGGTTCACGGTGGTTGTATATATACTACTCAAAATAGTTTCTAGAACATTCCATGCAGTTCCAAGAAAAGGTACACGTATATCTCATTAAGGGTTCTACTACGCAGTTACCAAATTGACTCTCGGAATCCAAAGCTAAAAATTTGTCAGACTACGAAATAGGTCTTCTCATAGTCTGTCTATGAGAATATGAGATAAATAGACATCAAGTTGCGAGGGATGAAGGAGGGTCGCAATTGATGTTTAGTATAGTCGAAAGTCTACCTGCTTAAAAGTAGCATTTACTTTTGTGACTCTAAATTGTGTTAGAAGTTTTCATGTAATATAAAGTATATGTCTTAACAAATTCATAAGAAAAAATAATGAGAATTCAGTAATTTTAAGTGGTTTTCAAGCTAAATCCAGACCTGTTCATATTTTGAAAAAATCTTTTATAGTAAAAAGAGTTTTATAATGTATTATAAGATAGCTGACCCTATGGCGTTATTTAAAGAATAAATAGAACGAAACACATATTTAAAATTTGTAATTATGGTAAATAAAATCTTAGTTGGGAAACTTTGTTCTTCAATTAATTAACTAGTGAATTTTAGTAATTAATCCATAATTTATTTAAGATACTGTGACAAAGATGTATAATTATAGACAATTTTACTTATTTAAATTTAGTGTACGTCTAGAAGTACTTCGAATCCTTCACAACATATTACAGAAATACATTTACAAATAATATTTTGTCAAACGTTTATAAAAATTAGTTTTTGTACCTAAGCAAATAATTTACTGTATACTACACAAATGAACTGCTAAATGTACACCTCCAGTAAAATTTATGTTTATTTATTCACCAATTATTCACCAAATATTATTATTTAATCACCAATTAGAAATTGCGTACAATTATAATACTATTTGCACACGCAGTTTAACTGTCACAAAATTACAATTTACAGATATGTAACAAATGGACTTGAACGTTTATTGTTTCCCCTTTCTTCACTGGACAACAGCTGGGTCGGCTGTAACATTTCACCTCTATATCAGTATCCTGTTTCACTCACTATATAGTGTCGATTTATTTTTATTTAGTTGACTGACCATTTACCAACTGTGCCACGTTTAGCCTGGCCTTGTAAACAAATTCTAGGTTACTATGTAATTATTTTCTACATGATATTTTATTGAAACATATTTTATTTTATGATGATAAACCCTCAAGTATCTACATGAATATGTTTTTATGATGATAACCCCACAAGTATCTACACGATTATGTTTTTATGATGATAAACCTGCAAGTATCTACATGAGTATGTTTTTATGATGATAAACCCACAAGTATCTACATGAGTATGTTTTTTTGATGATAAACCCACAAATATCTACATGAGTATGCTTTTATGAAGATAAACCCACAAGTATCTACATGAGTATGCTTTTATGATGATAAACCCGCAAGTATCTACATGAGTATGCTTTTATGTTGATAAACCAGCAAGTATCTTCATGAGTCTGTTTTTATGATAATAAACCCTCAAGTATCTACATGAGTATGTTTTTAATGCATCGTTAGAGCCTTTGTAAAAGATTATGCTAATCACAAAATGTATGGGCAACTGGTCTTAATAATGTTGGCACTATCTTCCAATATTTTTGGAGGATCAATGTTATGTTTCTTTTATTAATTATGTTTATTGCTTTATGTTTTAATGTTCAGAAAGAGCTTTAAACTCGCTCTCTTTTCAACATTACATTAATGATAAAGTTGTTTTTAGATTTGTTACTATGTTTGGCTTAAACATTTTGTGTCGGTAAACTCTGAGACAGGTTAATTATTATTATAAGCTACTATTTTAAGTTTTATGGTAACCTTAAAACTTAACGTTATGGTAAGGTAAAAACGAAACGGACTAAGCTTCAGGGCACTGATTCGTTTTTAAATGCATTTGTATTTGGAATGTATGTTTAGTATGCGTGTTGTATTTATGGTAAATAAAGAGTCATTATTATTAAATTTTACTAATCGAATAGTTCAATATCTACAGGAAATACATGATATATGTTAGTCTAAGCAGTGGGCCATTTCGTATAAACTCGTTTTAAACTAATGTATCTCTTGAGTAATGTGGGTTTACCTGGGTGACGAACAGTTCAATTCCGGCGTTGGCGAATTGGAAAAGAGGATCTTTAGATTTACCTCCTATATAATACCAATGCAATATACTGCCTAATAAAAGCACTCCAGCTCCAAGCTAAAATTTACTGTTCTCACTTAAAATAGTTATAAACCGATAAATTTGTTATTATTTAGCTATAAAAATGTAAATTAGTTAATAGTACATAATTTTTATTTTGTTAACAGTTTTGAACAAAGTTTATCACGTCAATACAAAAGAACAGTTAGATAACAATGAAACACTAGCGCAGTGTTGTGTATCAATTTAGCTAAATTTAAATTGTGATAAGATAAATTTAGTTTTGTTGATTATGAAAAATGTATTTTTTACTATACTAATACATCATAATATAAATAAATTATTACATCGAAAAACTGTTTATATATCAACGGTACGGATTAATAAAACAACACCTAGTTGTTTTAACAGACAATATATAATCAGATTCGTTAAGTATTTGATAAATAGTCGATAATTAATAAAAAGTTAATAATTCACGCACCACACTCCAGAAACTATTCGGCTACAGCGTGTTCTCACTACCTAGTCGATACAGGTTCATCAACTGCATGAGCAGTTATTTTAATTCATTAATTTACACTTAATTAAGGGTTAAGGGTGTCCGTATGGACGCCAAGTTGAGGGTTCCAAGTTGTAGTTCTAGATTTCAAGCAACCGTCACCAGAAGTAGCAAAGAACCTGCCTCACTAACACACATACAACGGGTTTCCCTCTCTCATCTCTCCCTCACTGTCCCCGACTTGTTAAATTGCTCAACAGTGCATAAATAGCTTATTTACAATGAGTTATAGCAATTTAATTCTTATTAATTATTAATTTATTATTTCAACTAAAGATAACTGTGCTGATTTAAAACTAAAACCTGTACAGGAACGTTTTTTGAAAAAGTAATGAAACACTCTCTGAAAAAATATTGTTTTAAAGTTATACTTTTTCGTAAGCTGGTTAGTAGATTTCATCCACCATATTTTCAATACTTTAACACAATAATCGTATGGTTTTTCAATTCGTCATGTACATAGAAAGGTTAAGTTAGTCAAGAAAGCCTTATCTCCATAAACACATTTGTTTGGATATTTTTGTTAAAAAGAAATATATTAGTTATAATCAGGATAACATGTTCAATAAGATGAATTAAAAAAATGAATACATAACTTTTGATTGAACACTTTTTTACTGTTAACTCGATTTAGTTGGCAACATTTTGTTTGACAAGTATAATATTAAATGTAAAAGGATATAATATTAAATAAATGTTAAATGAAGGATGTTCAAACAAATTATGTTTAATAATATCAAAATACAGTTCAAATATAAAATAAAAAGTAATGTGATCCAATCTCAGAGACGGATTAGAATTAGAAAATTAAATTTCGGGCATCTTATACTCCTAATGGGTTTTCATAAAGAACTGAATACACGTAATTTGTGTTTCGCTAAAAGAATAACGTAATAAAGTATCAGCATGCATAAATATTTTTTTATACGTTTTCCTATAAGTTATTGAATACAATATCTGCTAAATTTGTTGTGTGTTGATAGTGTATGTACATTAATACATGTTTTAAACTCTCAGCACGTACCTGCTCTTGCGTAGTTACAGTGGGAAAAGTTCCCATTATTTAACTTGATGTAGGCTATTATACTGTATGTACATTAATACGTGTTTTTAACTCTCAGCACGTACCTGTTCTTGCGTAGTCACAGTAGGAGAAGTTTCCATTATTTAACTTGATGTAGGCTATTATACTGTATGTACATTAATACGTGTTTTAAACTCTCAGCACGTACCTGCTCTTGCGTATTTACAGTGGGAGAAGTTTCCACTATTTAACTTGATGCAGGCTATTATACTGTATGTACATTATTACGTGTTTTAAACTCTCAGCACGTACCTGCTCTTGCGTAGTTACAGTGGGAAAGTTTCCATTATTTAACTTGATGTAGGCTATTATACTGTATGTACAATAATACGTGTTTTTAACTCTCAGCACATACCTGCTCTTGCGTGGTAACAGTGGAAGATGTTTCCATTATTTAACTTGATGTAGGCTATTATACTGTATGTACAATAATACGTGTTTTTAACTCTCAGCACGTACCTGCTCTAGCGTAGTTACATTGGGAGATGTTTCCATTATTTAACTTGATGTAGGCTATTATACTGTATGTACAATAATACGTGTTTTTAACTCTCAGCACATACCTGCTCTTGCGTGGTAACAGTGGAAGATGTTTCCATTATTTAACTTGATGTAGGCTATTATACTGTAAGTACATTAATAAGTGTTTTAAACTCTCAGCACGTACCTGCTCTTGCGTAGTTACATTGGGAGATGTTTCCATTATTTAACTTGATGTAGGCTATTATACTGTATGTACAATAATACGTGTTTTTAACTCTCAGCACATACCTGCTCTTGCGTGGTAACAGTGGGAGATGTTCCCATTATTTAACTTGATGTAGGCTATTATACTGTATGTACAATAATACGTGTTTTTAACTCTCAGCACATACCTGCTCTTGCGTGGTAACAGTGGGAGATGTTTCCATTATTTAACTTGATATAGGCTATTATACTGTATGTACAATAATACTTGTTTTTAACTCTCAGCACATACCTGCTCTTGCGTGGTACAGTGGTAGATGTTTCCATTATTTAACTTGATGTAGGCTATTATACTGTATGTACAATAATACGTGTTCTTAACTCTCAGCACATACCTGCTCTTGCGTGGTAACAGTGGGAGATGTTTCCACTATTTAACTTGATGTAGGCTATTATGCTTTATGTACAATAATACGTGTTTTTAACTCTCAGCAACAACCTGCTCTTACGTTGTAACAATGGGAGATGTTTCCATTATTTAACTTGATGTAGGCTATTATACTGTATGTACAATAATACGTGTTTTTAACTCTCAGCACATACCTGCTCTTACGTGGTAACAGTGGGAGATGTTTCCATTATTTAACTTGATGTAGGCTATTATACTGGATGTACAATAATACGTGTTTTTAACTCTCAGCACATACCTGCTCTTGCGTGGTAACAGTGGGAGATGTTTCCATTATTTAACTTGATATAGGCTATTATACTGTATGTACAATAATACGTGTTTTTAACTCTCAGCACATACCTGCTCTTGCGTGGTAACAGTGGGAGATGTTTCCATTGTTTAACTTGATGTAGGCTATTGTACTATATGTACATTAATACGTGTTTTTAACTCCCAGCACATACCTGCTCTTGCGTAGTTACAGTGGGAGAAGTTTCTATTATTTAACTTGATGTAGGCTATTGTACTGTATGTACATTAATACGTAATTTTAACTCTCAGCACGTACCTCCTCTTGCGTAGTTACAGTGGGAGAAGTTTCTATTATTTAACTTGACGTAGGCTATTATACTGTATGTACAATAATACTTGTTTTTAACTCTCAGCACATACCTGCTCTTGCGTGGTACAGTGGTAGATGTTTCCATTATTTAACTTGATGTAGGCTATTATACTGTATGTACAATAATACGTGTTTTTAACTCTCAGCACATACCTGCTCTTGCGTGGTAACAGTGGGAGATGTTTCCATTGTTTAACTTGATGTAGGCTATTGTACTATATGTACATTAATACGTGTTTTTTACTCTCAGCACGTACCTGCTCCTGCGTAGTTACAGTAGGAGAAGTTTCTATTATTTAACTTGATGCAGGCTATTATACTGTATGTACAATAATACTTGTTTTTAACTCTCAGCACATACCTGCTCTTGCGTGGTACAGTGGTAGATGTTTCCATTATTTAACTTGATGTAGGCTATTATACTGTATGTACAATAATACGTGTTCTTAACTCTCAGCACATACCTGCTCTTGCGTGGTAACAGTGGGAGATGTTTCCACTATTTAACTTGATGTAGGCTATTATGCTTTATGTACAATAATACGTGTTTTTAACTCTCAGCAACAACCTGCTCTTACGTTGTAACAATGGGAGATGTTTCCATTATTTAACTTGATGTAGGCTATTATACTGTATGTACAATAATACGTGTTTTTAACTCCCAGCACATACCTGCTCTTGCGTAGTTACAGTGGGAGAAGTTTCCATTATTTAACTTGATGTAGGCTATTATACTGTATGTACATTAATACGTGTTTTTAACTCTCAGCACGTACCTGCTCTTGCGTAGTTACAATGGGAGAAGATTCCATTATTTAACTTGATATAGGATATTGTACTGTATGTACATTAATAAGTGTTTTTAACTCTCAGCACGTACCTGCTCTTGCGTAGTTACAGTAGGAGAAGTTTCTATTATTTAACTTCAATCAGCAAACCATTTCAGTTAACTTGTGCAGATAATAAGTTAGCTTGAGTAGCTTATTTCACTTCTCTATTAGTAGTCGTTTGATCAATATTCAAACTGCAATGTAAATATAACCAAATTGTATAAAAAGTGTAACTATGAAGACAAGTGGTTGTAATTGTAATTAGTGTACATCAGAGTAACAATACAATGTAATATCTTATGGGAATATTATTAAATAGCCAGAAATATTTTCATAGTAGAATCTAAACATTCTTTCTAGGTAATTAAATCTAAACATAATAATCTTTTTAAGTTAAATACTTCAGATTTATCAACATAATTTATACGTAAAGTTAAGTGTAACCTCATCAAAATTAACAAACAAATTATAAATTCTTCATATTATAACTTTAATTTTCCACTTAAGTAATATAACAGTACAGTTAATAAGAAAAGAAACGTTTGCAGTTGTTTTCTTGT
Organism: Stictocephala bisonia; assembly: GCA_035578905.1. Lineage (NCBI taxonomy): Eukaryota > Metazoa > Arthropoda > Insecta > Hemiptera > Membracidae > Stictocephala > Stictocephala bisonia. Next base: position 154,950 of record JAQJVL010000341.1, on the reverse strand, counting down.
AAAATGCAACAAGAGTTTATTTAAGTTCTTTGTAAACACAATTCCTTGTCATAACAACAATGACAGATTGTCTCGCAGAATTTACATAATGCACAATGTCACAATGTACGGAATAACAAGTTATTTACTACCAACAGAATAATTTTAAATTTTCAATGTTTGTCTTTTAATTGCTCAATATTATGTTAGTATATTTCATTAAGACTGTTGAATGACTGTTCTATTATTTTAAAATTAACCCTTAAATCAGTTTTCAATGCTATGTTAAGTAAAACATTATTTGTTGCCAATTAATATTATTATAACTAGAATTCTGTAGCTAAAAAATTAAAAATTATCATGAAATAAAGTAACAAATTGAAATACGCCATTAAGATTTGTTATTAAGTACCATAATTTGGAGATTAATTTAAAATAATTGTTAAGACTATAATAATTAAGGATATTATTTTCAATTATGAGGGGTAAAACATTTGAAAAGCCATATATTTATATATGATGGTTTAGTAATTGATTTATTAAACAAATTAACTAGACAAAGTATGAATTTCATTTATATAGTAATAAATTGTGCAGTAAAATTCTGAAGTAGTTTCTTTATTTTTTAAAAGCTATACAGCATTTTTTTTTATTTATTACATTTTTTAGTTTTTTATACATTATGAACATTTATAATAATAAAGTTAATAAAACATTTATATTCATTTTTATTTTATAGCTTGATTGGTTTATAATAAAATATAAATGAACTATTTCATAAATATTTACAACTAGGCTTTCATAATAAATTAAACGTTTTCATTCGTTTTAACTCCAAACACTTAAACTTTTTTTAGTTTATTACAAAAAAGTGACATTTTCTACTCTAATATTGTCAGACTAGGATAAACAAACTAACTTAAATCACAAAAATAGCTAAAGACCATCAGCATATGACTAATGAATTGCACTTTTTTTTAAATCACACGTACAGGTATTTGACCTCGAAATTACAAATGTAATTCATCTCTAGTATTATAATGGCTAACTCGGTTTATCGATATCGATTATCAGACTTTCTTTTCCTTCTTGTATCTATAATTTACTAAACGTATCTAACACTCAAATTATTTGAAATTTACGTTATAAAAGTAATTTGAATAAAGAAACGCCATATCCGACAGGTTAATATTAAATATATTCTATCACCCAATAAACAAGATCGCCTTCAGAGGCCAGTGAGGTCCATCCTTCCTAAGTTTGCAAGGAAGCAACAGGAGAGGTTCAGGAGCGGAAATTACAGTCAGCTTCAAACCTCACAACTCCGTGAACACAGCTCTTCCCAACAATTGAGAACAATAACTCGATAAAATCTAATCGGTATTTCAAGTAGTAATTTAAAGAACTATATATTATACGAATAAATGCAAGTTTATTTAGAGTATATTATGAATATTTCTAAGAATGATTAAATATTTTTTAGCATGAAAGCTTTTCTAATAAGATGCAAATAATTATTCTATGCTAGTTTGTTTTTTTCATAATTATTTAATGATAGTTCAAAAGCAGTTTTTATAAAGTGTAGTCTCATTAGTAACTGTACATACTCGATACATAAAAACACCTATGTCGGTTTGTTTAATAAAAAATCAACACCATCGATTTATTATTGATTAACTTAATCTGTTTACCTATGACCTACAGAAATAGTTATATACTCACCATAAAAAACAAACAGAAAAAATATGCATCTTAAACCACCATAAGTTAGTAAAATGAATATTAGTAATAAACTAGCAATGTCACTTCGTTTTGAGCTTACTTTCCATATACACCACTGTATCTCAAACCAGAAAATGTGCTTATTTTAATAATATTCATTAAATAGGACAGACTATTAAGATTTTGTCAAATAACAAATATCACTTCCAATTAACTACTACCGATATAGTTAAACCGACATTCAGTTAACAGATCTGCTCGTAAAGAGGATGTTTTGGAATAACTGTCCAGAACTAATGTCAATGAATGAACCATTGAACATTTCTATCAATTTATTGGAGATCATGAATACGTTTATACGTCTAAAGTTGATATATTCTAACCGGAACAGTAACACCTTAAGAATCACCTTTCCTATGCTCACATATGTTTTTAACTTTTCTTCCATTGTTGGATAAATCTTATCTATACAAATCAATATTGTAGGTTCATCCCTCTCAAATGAAAGTTGTTTAACCTATAAAAATAAAACGCAATATGGAATATTTTCACTTCAAAATATTATTTTCATCTGATATTTATTCTTTCATTTTATTAATTAAAATTGTATCCACTTAAAATATTCTTTCAATGATATCGAAGATGAGCCAGAACTGATAAAAAAATTAAGTTATTTTTTTCATTTTAAAACTATATGTTACCACTGTTTATCTATTTACTTTCTAATAATTCTTTGACTTACACTACACACGCAAATATTTTCATTTTGCAACTTCCAATTTCTGTTTTTTACCAAACAAACTTGAAAAGGAACAACTTTTTGTTGAACGAAGAAAACACTCAATAAATAAGGACTAAACAAACATGTCTATTGAAAATATTGTGTCCAGTTTGAGATTGGTACTCGAATGTTTTGATTGGGGCCAAAGCAAACACTTCAGAAGCTCACCACTTCACATAGGGGAAACAGTTTCTGATTTATTTAGAATAGCGTCAGACGCAAAGTGTAGAGATATTTTTATCTGATTCTACACAAAAAATGTTTTCTTATTTAAATAGTGATTTTTATTGACGATTTCAATAATCTATGAGCAACAAATGAAAAGACGTAACTATAAATATAAGTTACCTGTTTAAGTTAAAAATATTGAATTTATTGTTATTACAAACACGTATCTGAAAATAAAAATACATATCTTATTATCATTATGAGTTTGTTGAAAATATAAGTGAGTTGTAATATATTAATATACTTCTTTAAGTAAAATTTAAATTTTGTGCTTGTAAGTTCCATTTAACATACATTTTCAATTAATAAAACATACAGAAACGTTCATTTAACTGTATAATTAGTATATGTGTTTTTAATAAAAACAACATTTAATATTACGAGTAAAATAACAAAATTTTTATTTTTAAAATTTACACTTATTTATATATTGTCAACAGCATTCATTGCATTTACTACTTCAGTATTCAGAAGAAAACGTTTATTTCATATTACTATGCAGAACTAGCTCTATTTCCCTATGAAAATTAGAAATATATCATGGAGAGTTCAATCTATAATGACTACTTTTTACAGGATAGAGATTTATCCTTCTTCCAATAGCCAAAGACAGGATGAACATGTCTTCACTCACGTTAACCCATCTTACCCAAGGGGACCATTTGTCTGAAAACCAATTCCGAAGGGATTCTCTGTAGTGTTATTGCATATGCGAAATATTGCAGGGTTCCTTTTCCAACTATAATATGTTTTGCAAAGTTCCACTCTTAAACAATATAACTAGCATTGGTGTGTCTTAACTATTGTAACTTATCCATACAATATTGTATAACCCTAGACAAGTTGGCTCAGTTATATTGTCCAATCCTCCTGGTCTTACATCAGTTGTAACTGATGATATTATGTTATTTACTATCATAGAAATCCATTTTCATACATTGATTTTTATGAAGAATCTCCTTACTGTTCAATATTTGTTAACTGTAATAAAAATAAGTGTATGGTTGAGTTATTATATTACTTTCTTCAGTTTGTCAAAAAAATATCCAGAGCTTGATACATATCCCTCCGTTGTTAGAGAAATAGCACAATTATTTTTAATATTACATTTCACACTCCTAGTCCATATAAAAGTCAAAGAATCTCCTAAAACCAAATAAAAAAAATATATATATATATATAAATTATAAAAATTAAAAGAAAAATATAATAATATCATCACAGTATGATTACAAATTAATACTGGGGTAAATAGTTTGTAAGCCTGATTTTGTAATTTTACTTAGAATAATTTATTCAGTTCAATTGCATATTATAAAAGTGGTTTACAACTATCATCACAACAAGTGGCCTTGACCGGAGGGTTCCAACGTTATCACAAGATAACGGAGCGTAGCTGTTCCTTGGATGGGAGACCGTCTGAGCGATCCCGTCCTTGCATGCAGCCCGCCTGCCCGGTCGCTGGTGGTGGTTGGGAAGTCACCTTTAAATCGTTGGTCCCCAGGTTAAATGTTAGAGAGGGCTTCTTAGCCCTAACTTCACATGGTAAAATAAGACGATCTTTAACTTTAACTTTTATAATATCAGCATAAATATGATATTCATACATAATTGTTTTTTGAGTTGACTAAATTTAAAAGGAATTGTTTACTAATCACACACTGACTTTGTTTACAAAAGTATCCACAAAATATGGACTATGTGCTAATACTCCGAGTGGAGTATAAACATAATATTGAACTGACAATGCATTACATTAACTACATGTATAATTTATATATTTACACTGTTTAAAAACGGAAATGAATAACTTGTTGATGCAGTTTCCATTCTCACCTATGGCCTCTTTGAATTACCTCCCTCAAACTACACGACAATTCTTTATCGTTCTATTACAGATAGTTACATTTATTTCGGTTTAAAATTGTATAAGAACTTCTTTCAAAAGGTGAGTATTTAAGGTTAGTTGAATGGACTACTGAAGCCATTCACAAAGGTAACTCAATAGTACCTATAAAGTCCAATCCCCTGTATACAAAGTCCGCTTTATACCTCCCCCTAACACGTGCCTGGCGTACACGTTAACTTCTTTTACTCGCCGTCGTCTTTCAAGAAATGGCATTGACATCAACAGTGAGATTGGCAATACGATATATAAAATAATTACAATCTTTACGATCTTCATGGCCTATTCATTGAACAAAATCCGAATGTTATCCCAATTTTAATGATTGGCCTATCTACGACTTTAATTAAAACCAATCAGAGATTAAGCGAAATGGTAGTCTGCGTAAGTTTATATGTTTTCAAATCAATCGAAACTATTATTTAATACCAAATACATGACAAATATTAAACAAAATTAGTCTAGTTATAAACTTCCATAAATTATTGACTAATTAGTTAATTTTGCACAATCAAATACCTGAAAAAATAGATACGCTATGAAAAAAACTCGTGTTCGTTTTTTTCTTATTCAATTTCATTTATAAAGCTACTATATCTAAGAGTACTCAAGGAACAGTGTTTCTTAAGCAATCATGTTTATAAGAATTGTTACGTTGGAACGATGAAATTTCACGACTGTCAAATACGTTTGTATAGTTTTACATTTTATCATCATAGTAATGAAGTGAGATTTATTATGTTACAATATTGCTTTATGTAGAGATTAAAGATATACCTTTAATCTATTAAAATAATCTTTATCCAACAATAAACATAAGAGATAGTTATTAAAATAATAAATAAAGTGTAGACATTGAATAAGACTAAGATTTCGGCCAGACATTCCATTTCACCCCTATCAGATGGTGGAAGAGTCGTTACGACTGTAACAATTGTATTACCTTCATTGTAAGTTTAGTTACCTATTAACGAGACTTAACGACGTCTAATTAAACCTTAGTAGTTTGAACGGCTTATAAAGGGAGAAACACTCAACTATATAGAGTTATAATTAATTAAATATTGAATAATAATTTAGTTTATAGATTAAATAGAATAGTGGGACAACATTTAAATCATAAAAAGGATTTTTCGTTAAATTCATCAGTTGTTCCACTTGATTTATATACAAGCATATACGAGTACATTACCTTTTAAGACTATGAAAATATAACCTTTTAATCCCTAAATCTTGAAGTTGAGATAATTATAATAGTTTCGAGATAACCCAATAACGTCAGTGGCAAAAAGATACACATTTAAATTTGCATTATTATTATTGTAAATAGTGATTTTCTTTAGAAACTCTACCCTTATTAGAAAGGGTTTTAAGTATATTTTTAAATGACAAAGTTTGTCATACTCCTAACTTATAGTCAAAATATTAAAGTGCCATTAGTAGCATGTACAGTTTACTCAATTCTCCAACGATTATGCTAAATATGTCAATGTAAAACACAATTCTTAATGCACTTTTTGCACTCGACAATATTGGACCCCTAAATTTATCAAAACTGTATATTTATGGTTATCAGTATAAAGGGTCCCTGTTACTGAAATATTACACGTAAATAAAGATTATCTTTGACCACAATTTTCACCTGAACATATTAGTTTTAAGTATGTAAAACAATAACTGTCAAACCATGTTAAACGTTTCTTATACATTTAATTAACGTGCCATTAAAATATAAATTAATCAATAAATCACTTTCCTAACCTTTTAAAATAAACCAAAAGATCTACATTTGATGAATGAATCAAAAAGAACATGGTGATGGCTGAGGTGCATGGACAAGAAGACAAATTGGGATGTAGAAAGAAACAACTCTACAACACCCCATTTAGGGAATGATATACTGGATTCTTCCCTCTTATTTCATGAGAGAAATATAATGGAAGGTGGTTTATGGAAACTTATAAAGGGAAAACCACCTGGTACCTGGAATCGTGAATAACACTTTTTTATATAAGTTAAATAAGCGAGCCATTTAATTTATGTAATGCACTAATACATAGTCGTAATTAAAGCTAACAGCTATCTATACCCATGTCATAAGCATATTCAGCTAATTTATTATAAGTATATTTTATTTTGTAATATTTGATTATCGTATTCTTTTTTCCTACTAATTGTTGTCTTTTCAGGTTAAAATGTAATTGTAATAGTTAATTTAGATCAGATAGTAGACTCAGTCCTTCCGAGTCACATATATAATTTTTTTGCACGCTTAGTGTTATTTTTAATTAATAGTGTTTTTCGGGTATCATATATTTATTTTATTTATGCTGATTTGAATATTAATTTAATTGTGTTTTAAAATTTTTTCATTGATATCGTGATCTTGGCAGCGCCTAATGTGTTATATTAGTTTCACCCTGTTAACATTTTTTATATTTAGTTCTTTTTGTTGTACCCCATTCTATGATCTAGGTTAAAATGTGGATAATTATTAATATAAATAAGTTTATTAGTTTAAGAACGTAGTTTTATAACATGTTTGTGTAGATGTAATTTAGTTTTGAGCAGAAGAAGATTTGGGTTTTACCAAATCGAAACGTCGTGATTGGTAATTTTTACGTAATGATGGTAAATGTCCAACAACATTTGACTTCCTCAACAAGTACATTTTCCATAGCTAGTTAGTTTGTGAATCCAACAGAAATCTCCTTTTCAAAAATACGTTTTATTTTTAAATACTTACACTTCAAAGATTACATTCATTTTAGATATGAAAGAACCATCAAAACAGTCATATAAAACAATTTAAAAGAGGTCTTATTTTACCTAAGGAAATTAGGGCTAATAAGCTTGTCTATAACACTTAACCTAGGAACCAATGGTTTAAAGTTAAATATCGAACCACCACTAGTGACTGGGCAGGTGGGCTGCGTTGAAGGTTAGCATCACTCAGATAGTCACTCATCCAAGGAACAGCCACGCCCGATGCTGCCTGCCACTGTTATCTTTTAATAGAATCAGAACTCTCCGATTAAGGTTACTGGAGTTAGCTATCTAATTGTGAGTAAATTATTTATTATGAAAATATATGCATGATCACATATTATACTAGCTGTACCCGCTGGTTTTGATATAAAGTTTGATTATATAATACAATTGTGCAGCAAGCTTTCAGTTTACGCCTTATCCTATTTATATCAAATTTAGAACAGCTGATATTATATATAATTTACTACCGTATTCAATTATTTTTAATTAAAAAAAAAACTTACAAAAATTGTATTTAATTTGTTTTTATTTAGCTGTTAATAAAATAAATCAATTAAATAATGTAACTCCTTTAGAACACGATGGGAATTTCGGAGCCCAGTGGGACGGAGTCCTGTGGCCGGAGAGGAAAATCCTTTCTTAGTGAACGTCTAGGGACAAAGGTAAACCTATATTCAAAATTTCAAGTCAATGGGATGTATAGTTTTGGGGATTAAGTGATGAGTGGTAAATGGCTTATATATTGTACTGTATATTTATGGGAAATATGAAAATATAATCAATAAATATTAGTCAAACAAAACGAGTAACCTTTTAACTCTGTGTAAGAGAAGTATTAGCTAAGCTTTAAGGATATTTTTAATTAATTTAAAATCTACAAACTTTCAACAAAATATATCATTTTGTTGATGTGCTTTAATAGTTTTAGTTGCTGCTTATCTATTTTAATTAAGGGATTACATTACTTATAAGGGTTGTGGAGATAAGATAACCCCTCCTCCTTCCTCCGTAAGTCCCCTTCGCCAGGATTCTCCAGTTCTCTTGTGATCCCTTAAGGTAACTGTTTGGACTTGACAAACACGATCCAATCAAAACACAACTCAACGTCATCAAAACAGATTATACGGCAGACAATCGGTTTAATCCAAGAATATTTACCTTTATTGCTACCGAAGTTAAAATTTATATGTTTATATTTCATACTTAAAGTAAATATACATGGTATGGTATTATACTATGGTATAATGAGTAACATGTATATTATAAATTCGTCTATCTGAACTGCACCTTGCAGCTCACTGGCGACGGAGGGGAACAGTGGTGGGAGAAGTAAACATTCCCTCTCCTCTACGCGTCACTTACTTTGGGTTTATGACTAAATTGAAGTAAAATTCCGTCTCAGCGTAACATAATTAGCTATTATGATAGTTGAAATAGAAATTATTTAAAAGATATGTTACTTTTTTTTTTTTAAATACAAAGTATCACGCTAACTTAGCTTACCAATACAGAAAAACCAAATTGAAACTACTGAATGTCATTGAAGATATCCATTTCAACCAACATTGCCTTCACAATAATATCATACCTAATTATGTTCAAGTCAATATAAAAAATAAATCCGAAGCAGCACAAATTACAAAATCAAAAGCTGAAAAGATATGGTTAAAAGAAGAGGTTCACCAATTATACATAAAAAAATGTAAGTTAAATGAACAATTATTAAAACTACACTACACACTATTTGAATGTTTACACTTTATTGAAATTGAAAATCTAATGACACAAATTAATGATTGGGTAAATTTAGAAATCAAAAAGAAGAAATTAATTCATACCAACAAATTACTTAAACTATCAAAACAAAACCAATCTAAGATACATCAATATTCTAATCACAAATTCTATCCTAGATTAATTAACAAAACACAAATTGAATTTGATCAAGCTGAAATTAACATTTTAGAAAAAGGTTTCAATTATTGTATTCAAGAAAATAACAATGCAAAACTTCTCATTGAAACTGAAAGTTCAATTGAAAGTCTTCCTTTAGAAATTCAAAACAATACAAGAATTCTTGCACATGAAAAAATCATCAAATACACTAATAAACCAACATACAATACATATAACCACGAGAAAAGTACCATACTCAATATATCAAAGAAGTTAAAAGAAAATAATGCAACAGCCGTCAAAGCAGATAAAGGTAATACAATAGTAATTGTTAATAAAGACGAACACCATATGAAAATTATAGATTTCATCACCAACAACAATATAAAAGAATTACATAAAGATCCTACAGAAACATACCACAACAAAATAAAATCTGCTATCAACAAATCTTACATTTTAACTCCTGACCAAAAATTATTTTGTAGAACAATAAAACCAAATGCTCCCAAACTTTACGGTCAACCCAAAATCCACAAAGACCAAGAACCAATCAGACCAATTGTCAATGCAATGAACTCTCCTGCTCACAAACTTGCAAAAACCCTCAACAATATAATAAAAAATGAAATAGCACTTGAAAATAACTGCTCCCTTAAAAACACAACAGACTTAATCGACAAAATTAAAAATACAAATTGCCCTGATAATCATATCCTAATTTCATTTGACATTAAAGATTTATACACAAACATCCCTGTAGAAGAGAGTTTAACCATTCTTGAAGAAAATTTAACAAAACAAAATAAATTAGACAGCAAGAAAATTCAAGAAATCATCAAATTAACAAAAATTACTCTTAAACAAAATTACTTTCAATATAACGATAAAATTTATTCCCAAGATAAAGGATTGGCCATGGGATCACCACTTTCAAGCATCATAGCAGACATTTTCCTAAATTATATTGAAAATAAATACATTCTCAACCCTGAAATAAACCCTTACGCCAAGAAAATTATATATTATCATAGATATGCTGATGACATTCTTTGTCTATTCAACGGAAACCAAAGACAAATAGATCTATTAGAAATCTTTCTGAACAAAATTCATCCTAACTTAAAATTTACAACAGAAATAGAAAAATCTAACAGCATAAACTTTCTTGACCTTACCATAACTAAAAAAGATAACAAACACCAATTCAAAATTTATCGTAAACCAACATCAACAAATCAAATAATTCACAATACATCCAATCATCCAACTTCACACAAATTAGCAGCCTTCCACAGTATGATTCATAGACTACTGAATACACCTCTTACAGAAGAAGATTACCAAGAAGAAATCAACATTATCAAACAAATTGCTGTCGATAATGGATATCAAGCAAATTTAATAAGTAAATTAATTAATAAACACAGCAAGAAAACACTTGATTCTAAAACTAAAGAAAAAAATAACTACATTCAAATGACCTATCATGGAGATATTAACAAATCTTTACATAACATATTCTCCAAACAAGGATATAAAATTACATATAGAACGAAGAACAGTATCAAACATATACTACAGCATAACTACTCTACTAAAAATAATGAAAACAAATACAATAATTCTGGAATTTATAAAATTAAATGTTCAACTTGTCCTAAATATTACATTGGCCAAACAGGAAGAAGTTTTAATAGAAGATTCAAAGAACATATACCAAAAAACAAACATCAAAATTTATCAACATTTGCTGAACATTTAATACAAGAAAACCATAATATTACATCAATTGAAGAAAATTTAGACATTATCCATTTTGCACCTAAAAGTAAAAAACTAGATGCCATTGAAAAATTTTACATATACAAAAACACAAAAGAAAACCCATCATTATTACTCAACGATCAAATAAAATTTCACTCAAATATTATGTTTGATTCTATCATGAAGATACAAAATTATAAAATTTAACAAGATCTACAACTTATCCATCTACATTTTTATTTAAATTTTTATAATATCAGCTGTTAAATTAATTATTCTAAAGATATATTTATAACCCTATTTGTTTTCTATGTTAAACTGATGATGGTCTTTCGAGACCGAAATCGATTTTAAACATTAAAAAAATCAAGAAAAGATTGCTAAGTGTAGTTCTTTTTATATATATATATATAGATATGTTACGTAACTAATTGTTCATACAGTATAGTTGGAAAATATCGGCTTAGATAATTGACTCATAAAAAATATATAAAATAAATTATGAGTCAATGAGATTAAAGTAAATATTAACTATTTTGTTTTATAATTTTATCATAGCAAAAATGGAACATTTGATTGCATGAAAATTGGATTTAACAAAACACATAAGCGGTAGAAGTAACAAAGATAGACGAACACAGTTTTACAAGATTAAGATTTCCTTTCTGGTGTTGGACACGTCTGTGTTTTCTCAGATAACCGTAAGATTGTGAAAAGGATTCGTCAGAAATAACTTAAATAAACTGGAGCCACAACATACCAAGTTGTCAGCGTTGATTACAAATTTTAATTATTTAAGAATTTTGCATTGATATTATTATTTCTTATATGTGTGGAAGTTACAAATTATTTTACATAAATGTTTTGTTAATTTAAAAAAATATTTAATATAGTAAACGCATACTGTATTAACTATTGAATTAAAATAAGAATTTAAACTTTAGATCAACACTTAAAATATCAATTGTTTGCTAAATATTTGGAATTTAGTCATTTAAACATTAAAATATAAATATAATTCAAACTATTTATAGTGGTAATTATACTATATATTTTAACAAATTATTTAATTAAATAGTGGGATTCAATGAAAAAAAATAATTGCTTACCGTATGGCTGAATAACTCAATTATAGTGCTTTGAAAGCACATTTGAAATTAATTATGGTGACAGCTACTTAGGTAGAACGTTTTTGACGATATGTTCTATGTTCGGTTCTCTTGATACGTTCAATGGTTGCCATCGACGTGGACATTACTAGAGACGCCTACGGTGTTTCGGTTTGGTAGTATTTAGAGTCTGGGAGTTGTGTAGAGAAGAGAATTGAATATCACGCCTGTCAGTTAGATGAAAATCAGACGTATACTACGTGATTCGGATTCCATGTAATGCTTTAGGTCCCTGTCGGTTTGGCTAATGGAACAATGACTATAGTTGTTCATGACACACTCATCACAAATTCACAATAGATACTCAACCATATATCTTTGATTTTCGGCTTAAATTAATAATAATGTTTTGTTTTCTCAGTTCATAGTTTGTGTTGAATGTGACGCATAAAAGTAAAATTGTTCTTGGTTTGCTTAAATCTAAAATTTGAAATAATTTGTTATTGATATCCTAGTAACAAATGTATTCTAAAATGTAAAAGAATTAAAAAAAATAATGTTCCAATATAAACTAAAAAAAAAAAAAAAAAATAAATAAATAAAAGCACTTTAAAATTATTATTGTAATTGAAATATACATGGGAAATGACAACGGGCTATGAGCCAATAGAATACATCCAGGTTGACGTCATATTACAGGCGCTATATATCACGACTTGATCTTATCTACCCTTTGTAATGGCGGGAAACTGACATTGAGTGAGAATAATTAATTCCCTCTGACAGTTGAGCTGCTAATGGCTGTCTATTGTTGGACACAAGGTGTAATATTAACAATGTCTGGGTCTAACCGGTTTTATGCATGCCACATTAAATTATGTATATAGTAAAGACATATTTATCGTATAATGGAAATATACTGGTTTTGTTTTTAACAGGACTTAATTTAGTATTAACTGTAAGTACTTTTTTATATTGATAGTGTAATACATTGTATTTAATTAAAAAAAATACTAATATTATTTTAAACTGTAGTTTGGTTTATTTTTAGAGGAATTAAACGATATGCACTTTTTTGAAATATACTAAATATAAAATCGTTATACTAGTAGTTTTACTAAAAATATTAATTAGTTCGTAGACAAGTTGCATTTATAGATAGATAAGCTAGGATTTGTCTATTCTATTACTTATCATAAGAAAGCTACTACTATCAAGTATACAAAAAGGCCTTTTTTCACATAATTTGTTTTAAAATTTGACTTTCTTTATGTTGTTAGTTTAAACAATTTCATTACGTAATTTTCTGTATTTTTTAGCTAAGCTGTACTATTACATTAATCTATAATCGATTATCTCATGTACAACTAAAATATTACATTCGATTTAAAGTCGTAAGAATTATAAATGAATATAATTTAATTATAATATTGGTAATTAGCCGAGTCTTACAATAAATAACTTTTAATATAATACCACCACAGGTATTTAAATAAAATATCTATACATGTATATATTCATTGTTTAGTTAATAAATAGCAGAAAAGTAGAACATTTATTGTATCTTTAACAATTGTAGATATACAAGTTGTTAAATATATCCTATTTTGTAAGCTTAAGCGGCTGGAGTCATTATTAACAACTAGTTCTTCCGGTGTCAACCGCGTCAAAGAACTATTTACAATATGTACAGTTCCAGACGTTTCGCCCATGCTACGATGTGCCATCCTCAGTAGTTAGGCTGAGACTGAAGGTCAGCAGTCGCTCTGCCCAATATATGGCGATGGCGCAGCTGTCATGTGTCACGTAGGCCAACTTGACCCGAGTCTGAGGTCACGTACGCACTTCCACGTAAGCTATGATATCTTTAACTTTTTAAGAACTGGTCCCCATGTTCTTGGCAACTTCATACTATCTTCTTTGTTAAAATTATCCCCTCTTTTGTATATTTCAATGGCTTCCCTAACTCTTCTCGGATAATAAAACGGGATATTGGCCAATACTTTGGTTTTGTCAAATAAAATTCCATGTTTAGTAGGATCACTATGTTCTGCTACTGCTGACTTATCGAAATCTTTGTTCTTAGTATGTCTTATATGCTCCTTTAGTCTTGTTGATACTTGTCTCTTCGTTTCTCCTATATAAACTGAACCGCAGTCAAATGGTATTTCATAGACGCCAGGCGTAGATATCCGTTTTATTATCCGAGAAGAGTTAGGGAAGCCATTGAAATATACAAAAGAGGGGATAATTTTAACAAAGAAGATAGTATGAAGTTGCCAAGAACATGGTGACCAGTTCTTAAAAAGTTAAATATAAGAATGTAAGAATATATCATAGCTTACGTGGAAGTGCGTACGTGACCTCAGACTCGGGTCAAGTTGGCCTACGTGACACATGACAGCTGCGCCATCACCATATATTGGGCAGAGCGACTGCTTCAGTCTCAGCCTAACCACTGAGGATGCCACATCGTAGCATGGGCGAAACGTCTGGAACTGTACATATTGTAAATAGTCCTTTGACGCGGTTGACACCGGAAGAACTAGTTGTTAATAATTGTTAAATATATGCTATACATTATTTACAATGATATTGTTCACATTAGTTTGTTGGTAAAGTTTCCCAACAACGGAATACCTAACTTGACAAGAACTTACTTAAACAACGCTACACATCATTATGTTCCACCGTACATGTGTTCCGTTTCTCAGTCGAGATATGTAATGTTGTAATTATTATAAGGATTACATAGAATTAGTGGTAACATGTTACCTAAATGAAAAAAAATATTTAGTTTTCTTTACAATGTGGAATAGTAGTATGAAATTAGTTAATATGGTTCTAACGCCAATGTTTGTTGAGGTATAAACTAAATAGGACAAAACAAAATATTACAATTATTTGTGCTTTTAATATAATTCTAAAATTGTTAAAAGCGCACTTAGTATACGTAATAAACTGTATACTAAATTAGTATACTACTAAAATACAACTTTAGTTTGGTTAAATTGGCCATCAACCCTCGCACAAAGACGGGGGTTAGGAGGTCGTCAGTCCTCAACTAAGGGTTTGTGGAATAGTCGTGAATTCCTTTGTATAAAAAGGGTGCATTACCCCTTATCTTTATTTGATGGGGGGGGGGGCAAGTAGGGTCTGTAAGTCTTCACAAAGGTGGTTGATGTGCAATTTATTGGGTTCACGAGACATATAAGTAACAACCTGTCACATGGCACCCATTGCTGTTTAATATCACTCCCTCCGAGATACGGCGACGGGGGCTCTCCTTCAGAGTCTGCAGAGGCTGTTGGCCATGTTGATTTTAATCCCATAAGAACTATGATATTTGCGAATCCATTTTATTTCGATATTTATTGGCAAACATTTCTGTATGAGGTATCATTTTGAACGTTATAATATAGCACATTGAGGTTGCCTTTCATATTTTGAATGCATCCGCCTAGTTTTGAAAAATAGGTGAAAGTAAAAACATCAAACTTAATATTTTTTAAACAAATATAACCTTTTGCTATCATACTGGAGATGGTCCACAAGTAATCAGAAGAAAAGGTTAAATCCAAACATAGGTCGATATGCATACAATTTTAAAGTTATTATTTAGTACAACATCGTGCCATAAATTACACATCAAAAGGTTAATTCCAAACAAAATGCTGGCGCTCGAAAGTTCCATTACTGTTCTTACGTGCATTATCAAGAATGGGTTAATTGTATGGTAACCATATGAGAAGAAGCTACAAAACTTCAAACATGATTACTGTACACAAACACCTACTTTAAGATGTACTAAGTGCCCAGCTATTCTTCTATGGGAACGATCCACGAGGGGTCAGCAGAGTTTTAATGTAAGCATAGGTTGATATAAACATTATTCTTTGCTGGTCAAGCAAAGAAAAATGCCGCAAACTGCACTTCAAAAGCTTTATCCGTTACAAAATGGTGGCAGTTAAAAATCCTTGAACCACCATCATTTTGTAACGGATAAAGCTTTTTAAGTGCATTTTGCAGCATTCTTCTTTGCCTGACTAGCCCTGTAAAATATTGTATACATTTTTAAAGTGTTACTGATTTATGTTCAATAGTTCAAACTATATAATATCGTCCCAGAACTTTTGGAATTCTCTGTATAACTATAAGGTATGAAAACAAATTAATTTAAAAAAAATTTGCACCAAACTATGATATACTTATGCTACGATTGTAATACATAAAACTTACCCTCTTACATTCATAATCACTCTGTAATGTGAAATAGCAAGCATTTGGTTACACGTTGTTGGGAGCAACATTAAGGGGAGCTAGGTCCCAGGAGGACAATTGTCATAAGACATGGTTTTAACAAGGCAAGTTCCGTGTCCCTAAGGACCTGTTAACTTGTTAAAGTTTGTCTTAACTAGTGTTGAGAATGTACACCCGTTTACTTAAATACACTTCACACTCTAAGTAAATGTATTCTACTAATACTATTTTGGAACAGAAACTCGTAGGAACAAGTTATTTATTTACAATTTACTGTATTATCAAACGACCACCTCCACATTGTCTCTGTCTGACAGATGTATTGAAGGGACATTATAACATGAATGGAGTTAGTTAATACTGGATAGTGTAAAAGTAAATGGAAGTAAAATCACGAATTCGTTGAAGTAAGACAAAGTATAGCAACGACATCGGTAAGTATAATATGTACAAAGTGGAAAAAGAAATATTTGTTAAAAGATCACACTTTTCGATGCAATTAGCGACATTTCATATTTTTAAGGAACGGCCAACCAGAGGTTGATCCAAAATCTTCAACGTAAACCTAAGTTGAGTTTGGTATCAAATGAAAGGTCTATTCAAGAGAAATTAATTGCCACACACCGGACTTCGAAAGGCTTATACTTTCAAGAGTAGAAGCCATTTGAATGTCAAAGTAATTAATTTGAACAATTTTATTTCTCCATTATTTAACGGTTTCAAGTAAATTATTCTGATAAAAACGTACTCTTTATGGAACACAATTATAACAAAAATTTAATTATCAAATAATGTAGGGAAAGAAAGAACGTTATTGTAAAAGTGTTTCCATATTTTTTCCTCCCTGTATATTGGTATATTAGTAGTCAAAGAAGAACTACTAATATACCAAGAACCTGGTTACATTTGAAAAAAACCTCTCTAATAAAGGAATTGATTGTTTCCGTATACTGATTTATTAACTGGCTACTTGGTATCAAATGAATATTGACGTATCACTAAATATTGACGTTATTCTCTCTCCTCAAAATCATTACGATTCGAAAAAAAAAACACTTTTAAATTGCCTCTCATGCGTACAAACAAGCATCGAAATAATAAAGTAATAATCGGATATTTTTCTTTCGATATTATCGTTACATCGAAACTTGGTTTGCAATATATCGATGAAAATATTTGCCATCCCTAATAGCAGGGAGACCGAGAGTAATGACCCTCCCACACACGGACATGCACAAGCAGGTTTTTGTAGTAAGGTGATATACAATTCTACAAGAAAAACTGCAAGTATTTTAAAAATTAATATTCCTTACATAAAATTGTACATGCCAAACTTAAAGTAGAAATTACGATAGATCTTAACCACTGATAGATAATTAGTTCACATTTATCTACACATATCACAAAAGTAATGTTTAATGAATCAGCAATACCGATTGACGGTGATACAAATAGAATTTTCGCGGAGTGCTGTTATTCAACTAAATGATTCCCGAAATCTCAGTCCTCGTTTACACCAATATTGCTTCAGGTCAATTGAATCTGCTTGAATTTTACTTTTGGGTGTGTATGGTGATAGTCAAAGAGTTAATATTGTTCAGGATAATTTAGTGTCAGTGTTGTAAAAAGCTGGAAATCTAACCGATATTAAGTGGTTTTAATTCCACATTAAGTCGTAGGAACGTTTATCTCTATTGGGTTATTAATAAATGGTCTTTTCCAGTGATCTGTCGACCTTATTTGAAAATAAGAATATACCCTTAATTTATACTCGAAATTTATTTAGTGTTTACTTTATTACATGACGATTTCACCTTGATAATAAATAAAATACACAGTCTTATAAATCCTAAATCAAATATTTTATAAATTACTGTTTTCATTTAATCACACGTTTAAAGAATTTATTTTAATTCTAATATATAAATCTATCTTAGGTAAACTGATATATTATATATATTATTAATCAATTTGGCTTGATTACATGACTTATACATTTATACTCAACACAATAAAATATACCGGAAAGCTGTCCAAACACTGCTTGATTCATAATCTATAAAATAATAGTTAAGCTAAGACTAATATTAATAACTGTACAAAAAGGTTATGTTGTAGGACGATAAAAGCCATGGCAATTTACTAACTTCACTGTTATTAATATTGTTTTATGAATAAAGAATTTTTAAATTCATCTTTAAAATTAGGATTATACAACTATATGACGACTGTTGCGTTTTCAAAGTCGTCTGACTGATGACAAAGTTAAATCGTGTTATAAAACTTTTAATTAGTTACAATCGTCATTAAAAATGTTCGTTTTGACCTAATTCTCTCGTATAGTCGTATTTGTAATGTTTCCTTTTACTACTTTGTAATTATGAGTTATGTTATTAGAACAAAAGCTTTATAACAAGAAATACCTGTAATTGCACGTAATTTATGTTCTGGGAAGATGTAAGGTAACTGTCGTCACCAAGTACATGTTTTTATTCCGGAACGTCTCATCAACGCGTTAAAAGATTATTTTTCTCATAGTTACAAGTTTTAGAGAGTATGCTCTTAATGTAATGAACCAAAAGATAAGTTCACTCCAAGAGATAAATATTCTACTTGATCCTATTTAGACATTCTGTAAGTTTAACGCTAGTTACATAAAATGATACCTCTGAAAGTAAAATTAAAGTGACAGTATATTCAGGTGAAAAATATAAAAAACTAACTTTAGTAATAAGAACTATATAAAATATAATATTCTGAATCTACAGGAAACTCCATTTATCAATAAATCGTAGTTGGTTTCAATACCTTTCTAATAACAAATTGAACTTTTGTTTTAAAACTACTAGCCGCAAACTTTATATGTGCTTAATTTACAGTATAATATAATATCATAGCTTGCTTATTCTTTCCTGTAGAGTGCTCTTCAAACCATCAATATAAAATCTCATCCCACTGATTTCTTAGGTAACTAAGTTTTAAGGTATAGAAAACCCTTCAAGCCTACTTTAGGGGGATAGAAAGTAGGGCAATCATGTTGTCAAGAGTTTGTAAAAATTACCTTATCATGATTACATTGAAAACCAAAGTAGCCAAGATTTTGTGTCAAGTTTACGTTTTTTGTATCAGCTCTTTAAAATAAATAAATTAATGCCAATATGAAAAAAGATTAAAATTTGTGGTGATAATTCTACCCTTTAGGAATGCAATTTTGAGAAATACTTTCTTGACGAGTCTTTACGATACAAAAGCTACCTTTCTCCAAAATCTTACCAAACATTGTTACGTACTACGGGAGATTTCATCATGAGTGAGAATATCGTTTTTGAATTTGAAAAATTAAGATTATTATATTTATTAATTAACGGACTTTACGAAGTGAACTACAAGTTTACAAGAGGATTACGGGGAGATTTAACCTAGATCCTTAAATAATTAATTGTCTAAGGTGAGCTTGCTAGTTAATAGAATAATTGACTGATATGAGAATATGAGAGTGATATGAGAATAAGAAGAATATGGGAAGTGGTTTATAGTAATATTATAATAACTATCGGCTAGTAACAGTTATACAAATTTTATATATTTTGCTTGGTCTATATGAATTTTAATGAAATAATTATATTAATAAAATACAGCGAACGTAATAAATAATTGATAACCATATTTGTTAGATTACATTGTCTAGCGGTATGATTCCCATAAATGGCTGTAACCATTTAAAGTGATAATGTAAAACATACATATCTAAGGTTGATCCATATAATCTGATATAACTGATATTGTATGCTTTGATTCTATTTTTATTGTTCATATATTCATGTAAATAAAAGGGTTTATCTATAGTTATGGGTTAACAATAAAAATTATGGGGAGATAAAAACACTCTTCAAATATAACGAAAAAATAAATAATAACAATTTTAATTGTTATATCTTCAATCAGTTGTAATTGTACATTGAGATACTGTAGATAATTATAATCAACTTTAAGTCTTTAATGGAAATACATTTAACATACAGTTATCTAATTTCTGTATAATTATATCATAAATACGACATATCAATGTGGAGTGAATAAATATTTCTTTCGTACCCTATATTTGAAAAAGTATGAAATATGAGAGAAACTGCCATTGTTTACTTCTAAACATAAAAATAAATACTCTCAACATTATAGTTGTGAAGTTAGGCTTATTTATAGGTTAAATTGATCAATTTATTATACAAAATATTGATACGATTTCTACAATATATGTTACTATCCAAGGGAAACTCTTCTAAACTTCATAGTAAACACTTGTAATACAACTAAATTATTACGATAAGACGGAAATTTTTATACTAAAAAGTATAACTACTAGCACGACCTTTAAAAGATATTGACATATTGACTTTCTGTAGTTTTACAAGGATATGTTCTAATTCGCTTTATCAACGATGACAACAAAGAAGGCCCTTAAAAGTCTGTCACCCAATCAGCTGTTGTCTGTTTCCACACTTCCTACTGTCAACACCAGCTGTCACAGAGGTGCTTTAGTTATTGTATGCCTTTAAATTGGTAGATTGCATTGAGCTAATAAATGTATTTGAAAGAGATACATTTTTGGCATGATATTTTAAATAAAATACATATTTGAGAATTAATGCTTATTCCTTGTAGAAGGAATTGTACTGGATGATTTTAATAGATTTAAGAAAAGAAGATAGTTTTTATTTACATAATTTTTCCAATTTTACATTTTATCTATGATGAATATAGAATGTAAACAAACTAATAAGACGTTTTGTATATTTTTTGTAGTATATATTGTAGAAAATTACCGTTAATCTTAAATGTTTATGCCATATACATAAAAGTAATGTTGGTTATAATTATTTTTCATCAACCATCTCAATGAAAAACTGTAAAAATACGTAGGACAAAATGATCTTGCAAAAAATCTTTAAATATTTATAGTAATAATCCTTAGCCTGTTGTAGATAAAAAATATATTTTCCCTTCTTAAGCCAGATTCAAAATGGTACATTAAAAGTATATATTTTACATAAGATTTTAAACTAGTGAGACCTCCCTTTTTGGGAAAATGCTCGAATAACTGACAAGGAAACGTTAAACGAGCAGGTTCCTCAAACGTGAATGTAGCTTTAGGCCTGACCGAATTTATTTCTGTTTAACAAAGATCACCGGAAGCGGTCCCACGGGAAGAAGCTCTTTGACCAATATCTAGGTTTTGAGATATGTTTAATCGAAATACATTATACCACAATTCATCACTGTTATATATTTACAAGCCTTCTTATAAGGAAAAATAGCCCTTTTAACATTTACCTGTCCACAATACTATAGGTGGAGTTTTATTGTTTTATTTAACTTATGTTAATTTTGTTTAGTATATTTATGTTTAATTTGTTTGAAGGTCCTTCCAGAACTTTTTAATATCCTTAATCTTAAAGCATAACACTTCTGATATACAGCCCTGATGGTGCATTTTTATATCTACTAGGTCAACGTGATTGCTGCTTATCATGAAACATCTTAACCCTTATATCTACTATTATTAATATTTAAGTAGACATATTGAAATTTAATAAATAGGATTATTGTACCTATATAATAAACATTTAAAATGTCCTAGTCATGTTTGATTGGAAAAAAAAAATACTATTAGTGTTAACATATAGTAACACTGTTAGTATTTTTTTACATTTTTTATACATATATATATATATATATATGTATGTATATAAAACCATGTTCTTTAAAATTTATAAATTTGTTCCCCTTATTTTGTATTGTTCATAATTGTATTTCAGGCTTAATATTTTACTTAGTATAATCCAAAATCCGTAATAACATTTTGGTTTGATCATGTATACTAAAAAAAAGAAAATAAAACTACTAGGCTTGGCTGCATATACGAGGTAATGTCCATTCCACATTTATATAAAACACAAATGATACACGGAAAAGTCTCCAACAGTCTTACTACCTGGAACAACGAACACAGCTCCATGCAGAAGATAAATGATCGAGCAAATACAAATAACCCATAAATATTTTTTTTTCAGAAATAATAAATGTTCCAAACGGCTTTGGCCAACTACTAGCAACTCTATTTATAAGTAACTATATAATATATAATATGTAGTTTCGAAAATATGACAAAAGTCTAATTTTTTTATCAAATTGTACTGTAAATTTGTAAAATGTGGTTAACATTTTGTTGTATTTTCAATTGTATATATTTAACACTTATTTCAAAAAGAAGTTTAATTTTTATTTATTTAGTTATAACTAATGTATTCATTTATACAAATAGTCATACATTATTAAAACACGTTTTAAAATATTTTAAATTGTACAACTTTAATAGTACAATAGATAATATTATTTTTGTATTGTTATAATAATCTTTATTTGTACATTCACTGTAAAGTAATATCGGTATTTAGCAGTGTAGTTATTTTTCATTTTTTTTTTTAAGCAAACGAATCTTTCAGTTTAGTTTAAGCAGTGGATCCTGTCTCTTGAATGATGTAGTTTAAGCAGTGGATCTTGTCTCCTGAATGATGTAGTTTAAGCAGTGGATCCTGCCTCCTGAATGATGTAGTTTAAGCAAGGGATCCCGTCCCCGGGTTGATGTAGTTTAAGCAGGGGATCGTGTCCCCTGAATGATGTAGTTTAAGCAGTGGATCCTGTCTCTTGTATGATGTAGTTTAAGCAGTGGATCCTGTCTCCTGGATGATGTAGTTCAATCAGGGGATCCTGTCCCCTGGATGATGTACTTTAAGCAGGAGATCCTGTCCTCTGGAAGATTTAGTTTAAGCATACATAAGCCTCTTTACTTATAAGCATACGGAATTTATAAATAATAAATCAATCAAGGGTTATGTATTCTACAGATTATTTATTTACCAAACACAAAACAAGTAAAATTTTTAATAAAAAGATATTATAGTTAGAGCAAACGAATTTGAAATGAAGCTAAATTTAATAAGAGGCTCTACCTCATTATTTTTCCACTTAAAAGTAGGCGACTCTTCATTTCCCAGTGTTAATGAGAAGTGGGTGAAGGTGTCACTGGATATTTATTACTTGCCATCTCCTTAATAAATGTCTTTTCTGGACTTCATATACCTGACGTCAATATTACATAACGAGAGCACATTGTATATTAAATGAGACACTGTTGTAGAATGTAATGAAAACGCAATTATTCCATTTAATATTCATATTTTGTTCTTATTCATAAAGTAAAAAAAAATAAAAAAATAACTATTTAAATATGATTCTCTAGCCTAAACTCAATACTTAAAATAATAATGGAAGATTTGTTTGTTGCTTTTTTGAAACATAGAACCCACATTCGTTTCTATTTGACGTTGTTGTTGTTACAAGCACACATTTCTTACAATCGATTACTAAAAAATAAATATTATATAAACAGTGGTAATTTAATTAGATTTTTATTCAAGAGTCTCCATGGTCTAGTCTAGAACAGTAAGGCTTAATAGGACAACATCATACACTACTCTGTGCATACTACAAGTCTAAGTTTAACAATTGCCTATTGAAATGTATAACTTATATATTTTATATAATTGGTATTTAATTAGCATACATTATGTAGGTTGGCTTTTAGGTTTAACGAGAAGAAGATAAGTTGGTAAGACTTGATAACCTTAATATATATAATCTTAATAAGCCTTATTAAATTATATTAAGGCTTATAAAATGTAACATATATAATATAAATATAACGTATATAGTTTTAATGAACTAAATTCATGCAAATATAATATAAATTTACGAGTGAAATCAAATCAAAAGAAGTTCATTCCTCCAATTTTCATACAAAAAGAAATAATTTACAATGCACTTATATTTGCAAACAATAAATTCTTAACTTAACAAATAAAATAAATAATGCAGTGCAAAATAATGCCCACATTGATAAACATCTGTGCGTGGGCATGAGTCGTAATTTTCAAAGGCTATGTTAAAAAATAAAAAATGAGACTAATTGACATTTTGTAAAATTGTCAATATACACAAGCAAGGATATGTTACAATTTAATTAATTGGATCTACCCATACATTTTTCATAATTGGGAATTTGCAAGTGAATGATAGGAATCTAATAGAAGACAACAATTTCGATTACAGAGTACAAAGATATGGGAAAGAGTCATAACAAGAAATTAAGGTAAGAGAATTAAGGAAAAAATAGTAATAAACAAAACAACACAACAGATTTTTTATCAGACCAAATACCTAATTAGATAAGGTGATGTTCTTAATAAGTTTTAATTTTATCTACCACTTCAATGTACATAATAAACAAATTATAACTGTATCAGTATGTACTAAACACGTCTAGACGTAATACCTAAATACTTGAAGGAGTTCATGTGATGGAAATATAATTTCCTTCTTTCGAGCTGTTCATAGCATATATTCGTTTTAGTTAGAGCAGGTTAGATCATATCAGCGATTGTTTCTCCCCAAATTATATATCGATCAAATTATAAGGCAACTAAATATAAGTACATGGCAGTATTCCTAATAAATTATATTAATGTATCGTAAACAAAAAAATACATGTATTACCATAGTTTTCTGTTCAAGTACTGGATATGGATTTCACAGCTGAGCTTACTACTGTCAAAAATATCACCTAAAACTTATAGCGGTTTACATTTTTTAAAGATTAAACATGTAAATAATACGCTTGAGGTGTATAGTAATTGAGTCAAACCAGTAATTAAATTGCCAGGTACTTACTTACCAAGTTAACAGTCAGTTAGTTCTGGTCAACCCACCACTTGAGCAATCAGTCCCCACTCGGCATTCCCCAGTATTTACACTCAAATAACAGGGCTGTGTCACCCGATTATAAATACACTATATAATTGTATTGTTATTATTACTGATATAAAATTGAAACATAACATAGGGCCAAGGTTGGAGCAATAAATAACCATGTATATCACTGCTAAAAAATATTTTCTAGTCCATAAATTAATTTAACCATAAACATAAATGGTTCATACAGTTTTTTTGTTGTTTTACAACGCAATCCTATTTAAAAATTATATTAAATGAAGTTTTAATATAATTACAAGCTCATAGGTTGGTAACACTGGCTCGTTTTCTTATTCCTTGGCTATCAGCTGATTTAAATTTTTGCACTGTTGTTCACTTTATTTAGTAGTGCAATGTCATTAAGTTGAGGTTAGAAACATGGTTTTGAGCAAAGACCAGAGAGTGTTTATTATGGAGGGATATTTATTTAATTAATTATTTTCTTCAAACAAACCTAAACAAAAATGTCATTAAAAATCATGCAAATAGTAGTAAAAAATATTAATAATAATAAACTGTGTTTTATGTATATTTGTTCGTATTTAAACATGAATATGAATCTTAAGATAGACAGGAGCAATATAGAAAGGTTGAACTGATACCGAAATCCTATATTGGTTAAAATAAATTGTGATGATTTATCAAATTATATGTAGAGAGAGTTATAGGCCAAGCTTTTCAGATACAACAATTGTTTACCTGAAGTACCCTGGTTAAAAGGTAAGTTTGGTGTATGCTATTATTGTTGAGGTTATAAGTGACGTAAATTTTGAATATTTTGATTATTTACACAACTATTACACGTCAATATATTGATAATATTAGCTGATTAACTCCCTAAAGCTTATACTACTGCTCTTCAAGTATTTTTCACTAAGGTTCGCATTGATTTGTTCTTTATATTACTAATGACTACTTAACAAACAGCATTAGTTGTAGGTATTATTCAATGTTTACAAAGATATAATACTTCTTATAATAATGAGTATTTGTATACATTTATCTTTTTTCTCTCGTTTCCTCGTTTAGAAAAGGGTGACTCCTCATAACCCTAATTTCAAACAATGAGCTGTGAGCCAAGTTCCCTCCATGCATTTAAAACTCGCCCCGTCTTTCAATTCACACTTTCGTTCTCTTCTGACTTCTCGAAATGTTAACAAAATGATCAGTGGTGAATGAACAAAAATGTTTCAAGGGTTGTTCTTAATATACAATTTACTGACCGACAAATTACAGCAATAAATAACAAAAGGTAGAACAAATCTACTAGCAATTTACAAGCTGCAATTTTTAAAGGATAATTTTTAAAGCAACAATAGAATTTTATACTATAGTAAATAAAACTGATATATTTGTATTTTATATATAAATCAATGGTTTTGCACTGAAATTAACAGTTGATAAAAAGTAGTTATAAGTTTTTTGTAAAATAAGACAAACTAGTTTTATCAAAACCTTATTTCATTTTCTATTAATTTTAAGTTACCTAATTATGTAAATTTAGTAACGATGTTAGTCATTTACTCAACAAATTAGGCTTACTAAAGTAATCATTTGCATTTAAGGCATAACTTAAGTGTTGGTTTATTCTTATTGGTAAATATTGTTTGGGTTAAGTTTCACTTGCTAAATTTATTTATATATTCAGGGTTCCACGAAAATGTTTTAAACACATTACGGACAAACGAATTATTATTGATAGAAGTAACGATTTATTTTAACTAAAGCTACCCCAATGAACAATTTATAAAGATTTGTTAAACATTTTCTTAAATCAGTATGAGCCAGAAACTAATTGTGTCAAGTTGTGTGATGTTTTCATATCTAAAGATATTTTACTTTGTACTTCAATATCCCATTTTTCTCTTTTAAATATTCCTTTTAGTATCTTAATTTAATTTATCTTTGGTAAATTTCATTGTGTTACTTCGTTTAAATAACATGTATTTGAAACCAGAGAGCCAGATTTTACTTTATAAATAAAGTAAAAGAAACAAGAGATGTGTCTTTAAAGTACAACTTAGTCATAAAGTTCTTGATGTATATTACTAAACCTTTAAAATTACATGCTACTTTACGGATATTAATATTCCCCTACATTAAAAAAAATCAATGGCTTGGCATTTTATTAGTTTTTAAACCTTACAAATTCCTCAATTGATTTGTAAAGTTAATACGAGGACATGCATCTTCCCACATATTTTAGATTATCATGTGAAAGTATATATTTATCTGTCAAAGCACAATTTTACATTGTATATATTTGAAATTTGATAGCTATTTTACGTGTTATATATTTTAAAAATTCTAACACTTATACTATGTAATGTTTGTATTATTAAGGCAATTTCTTTTTTTGTAAATTTTTAGTTATTATAACAGTCTTTATAGTTTGAAACACTATTCAGAGATTTCATAAGCTAAAATTTTAAATTAATTGCATTTTATTTAATTAAATTATCTCTACAAAATATTTTTGCTACTATTTATTGCTTATTAATGTGAACGTTTCCTGTTATGGCTTCTTTGATTAGATATACTTGTGTTTTGCTACAACACTTTAGTATTGATGTTTAATAGTTGTGCTACTCGGATGTACCTAAATACAC
The DNA here is from genome assembly GCA_035578905.1 of Stictocephala bisonia. Taxonomy (NCBI): domain Eukaryota; kingdom Metazoa; phylum Arthropoda; class Insecta; order Hemiptera; family Membracidae; genus Stictocephala; species Stictocephala bisonia. The sequence goes on along the minus strand of JAQJVL010000341.1, from coordinate 127,053 downwards.
CCTTGCATAGATCAGGATGAAGGCGATTAGGGTGGGAAGGAAGATTGATCGTTAGATAAAACCTACCTTGATTAAATTGGGCTCTCAGTTCCACACCCCTACCTCCTTACTTTCAACTTAACTTTAATCTAGCCTCCTGTGCAGTGTAATATGTCAGTTAGATCTCTATTAAATATTTTACAACAAATTATGACAAATGAGTAATCATTGGTTTAAATAATAAATCTTGGTCTAACAATGATAATCAGTAAAAGAAACTACATTTACACAGTCTGAAGTTGTAAAATGCAAAATTAGTATTTAGTAAGAGTTACTACATTAGTACAGTTCAAACAGGCATTTTATAAAATATAGTATATTTTAAATTTAAATTTTACCTGCTGGTATACCATCCTATATTTACAGAAACACACCTATCATGATACGTTTTATGTGGTTTTAAATACCTCGACATTCTACTATATAGGCACCCACATAAACCCTAGCGAACATTTGTATAAAAATAAATATAGTAGTGAATATATGGAATATATGGTAATTTCCCCATTCTATGACCCTTTTAAGTAAATTATAGTTCATCCAGAAAAAGACCAAGTTTAGAAATATTATATAAAATAGCCTTTTAACGCAAATAAATATTATCACAATACTACCGATATGGTCCTGCCTGTCATGATAAGATTTAAAATAAGTTTATACATACATTTTTGATAATGTTTTGTATGAACTTATATCAATTTAACAATCCTGCCCAAAAGAAAATCAGCAACTATTTTAATTCTTAGGGAAAAGGGATTGTCAATACGTTTAGGTCATACGTTCCGTTATAAGTTTTCTTATATTAACTCGACAACATCTTCTGGAGATAGTTATGATGGAAGTTTATTTTTCATTCAGGGTGGAAGTTAAGGTTCAGCTATGATTCAGAGGAAGGAACTGTTAGGCTTGTGGTTTGCTGAATCTTAGACAATAAAGATTTGTTAAAATTCCTAGGAGAAAACAGAATCGTTTCAAAATCACAATAAACAGCAAGCCCTTAATTAGACCGTGCCATTTGGTTAAATGCTATTCGCTCATTCGAAGCATGTATTGGATTTTAGTAGTAACATTGACTACATTTGTTCATTATTTTGAATACATATTCAGGCATGTTTTTTTTTGATAATCTTCTTAAAATATGTATTTATAAACAAATTAAAAGAAGAAAGCTGTTATAACATTGGTACCATAAATGTTCAAGAGCTATAATATCGAAAAAACATAGCCAATACTTTTTTAGTAGTTAAAGCACATAATAAAACAATACTATTACTGATAACGAAATATGTTCCACTAAAATTAAATGTTAGTAGGATTTATATTAAGTAAATGTAATGTTTTAAAAGTGACTAAATAACAAAATTGATATTCTTGTTTTATTGTATACGTTGAGTATTTACAATTCTATTAATTTTGGTTAATATTAAAGATTTGTGTATGTATTTAAGATGACGTGAAATACGCAAGTAGTTGTTAGTATACGGTCATTATTGTAACACTGTTCAATAAACAGACGTGTTTATGATAAAAATATTAGCAGTATATATATGCATCGTGTACGTCACTGACTGTTTGGTTACCAAGCCCGTTATGATGCAACACACGATTGGTTTATTACAGAGAAACTATGCGTAAAAAAGGGATATAAGTAATTATTGCTGTAGAACGCATGCTCACTCACACCACAATGGTCGCTTTGAGTATAATACTTACCCGATGGGTTGTGTTATATCTGCTTGTCCACGTCCCACACGAGATATACGTAACTATAGCTGTAGTACACAAGCACCCTTACACCGTAATGGTTGCTTTGAGTAGATTACTTATCCGATGGGTTGTGTTATATCTGCTTGCCATGTCCCACACGAGATATACGTAACTGTAGCTGTAGAACACAAGCAACCTCACACCATATTGGTCACTTTGAGTTGATTAATTACCCGATGGGTTGTGTTATTTCTGCTTGTCCACGTCCATCACGAGATATACGTAATTGTAGCTGTAGTACACAAGCACCTTACACCGTAATGGTTGCTTTGAGTAGATTACTTACCTGATGTGTTGTGTTATATTTGTTTGCCCACGTCCCACATAAGATATACGTAACTATAGCTGTAGAACGCAAGCACCCTCACACCATATTGGTCACTTTGAGTAGATTACTTACCCGATGGGTTGTGTTATTTCTGCTTGTCCACGTCCCACATGAGATATACGTAATTGTAGTTGTAGTACACAAGCACCTTACACCGTAATGGTTGTTTTGAGTAGATTACTTACCCGATGGGTTGTGTTATTTCTGCTTGTCCACGTCTCACACGAGATATACGTAACTGTAGCTGTAGAACACAAGCAACCTCACACCATATTGGCCACTTTGAGTTGATTAATTACCCGATGGGTTGTGTTATTTCTGCTTGTCCACGTCCCTCACGAGATATACGTAATTGTAGCTGTAGTACACAAGCACCTTACACCGTAATGGTTGCTTTGAGTAGATTACTTACCCGATGTGTTGTGTTATATTTGTTTGCCCACGTCCCACACGAGATATACGTAATTGTAGCTGTAGTACACAAGCACCTTACACCGTAATGGTTGCTTTGAGTAGAAAACTTACCCGATGGGTTGTTTTATATCTGCTTGCCCACGTCCCACACGAGATATACGTATCTGTAGCTGTAGTACGCAAGCATCTTCACACCGTAATGGTTGCTTTGAGTACATTACTTACCCTATGGGTTGTTTTATATCTGCTTGCCATGTCCCACAAGAGATATACGTAACTATAGCTGTAGTACGCAAGCACCCTTACACCGTAATGGTTGCTTTGAGTACATTACTTACCCTATGGGTTGTTTTATATCTGCTTGCCATGTCCCACACGAGATATACGTAATTATAGCTGTAGTACGCAAGCATCCTCACACCGTAATGGTTGCTTTGAGTACATTACTTACCCGATGGGTTGTTTTATATCTGCTTGCCATGTCCCACACGAGATATACGTAATTATAGCTGTAGTACGCAAGCATCCTCACACCGTAATGGTTGCTTTGAGTACATTACTTACCCGATGGGTTGTTTTATATCTGCTTGCCCACGTCCCACATGAGATAATGGTCTGTAATGGATTCATTGGTCGATGTGGTACCACAATGGGTATATGCGAGTTTCCTGAGTGTTACAAAACTACTACACTTCCTATTTCTGCACGTTAGATAGAAATATTATAGAAATATTAAATTTCTATAATATTTTGTGTAATTTTTTGATCATTTCCTATCTGAAAGACTCAGATTATAAATGAATGTTGTGAATAGGTGTTTACGAAATAGTAGTAACTATTTATTTTGAAGGTCCATTGATAATTGTAAATTACCGTTTTATAATAATACGATATCTAAACCAACAGAGAAATTATCGCTCTGTGTCCAATTTGTATTTGCATCTGGCTCAGAGAATTTTAATTCACCTCTTTACATATTCTCTTAAACCGTTTTAGTGATCTGCTATATAAAAATCATAAAACTTACTTTTATTGAATTGTTGAAGAAAAGTTAACAATGGTGGATTGTTAAAAAATCATAATTAGATAATCATTAATTTGAACACATTAAACATAATTTATGTGTATAAAAAATATACTATTTCCTATTATATCAATTATTTAATCTCAGTTTTGAGTTTAATTTAGTTTTGAGTAACTAAATTACTTTAAATTTAGTTCGAAACTATGTTTATTATTATAAAACTAGTACAAATTAAAGTACCAACAAACTCAGTTTATCAATCTTTATATAACGGAAAATTACAGGTTACAATAAGGTTGCTTTCCTATATTACTTTTAAAAGATACATACAAGGATAATGATACCTTTTTAAAAGAGTTATCCTCTTTTTACCCAATTATATAGACAGTACTTTTTTATTAGCTGAGTATTATAAAATATGCTAAACTATTAATGGATATTTTATAAATATTTATATAATAAATGATAAATAATAAACACCCAAACTCTAGATATATATTCGTAAATAATATATTCAAATTTATAACAAATAATACGTATTATAGTGGATCCGTTTAAGTGTCTAAGGGATTATATTATTGATAGATATTACGTGCCAATTTGCTGGATACCACTAGAGAACCGATGTGGAATGGGATTATCGTCCATACAAACGTTGTATTTCCTTGTTATGTATTGTCAGATTTCCTCAACACCTCCAGTTAATCATTTGAATTGATATATTAGTTCTGGTAAACATTACATCAACACTTCTTCGTGTCCAAACCTTCCTGTTATATCATAGCAGTCAAAGCTATCCAACCATAAATGGATTTACCTACAAATAAAATGTCACCTAAGTAAATTCAAACATTATGTTTTTCGAATTGAAAATGTTCAGTTTGAGATAGGTCACTGAGAGACAAATCTCCTTCTCTTGAGGGGGTGGAAATGCATATGGAGATGCAAGTGCAGATTAACGATAACGGCTCCGCCCTTTACCAGATTATTACGTAGATTCATCAGAGCAAACACAAAGGTCACTGGTAGTAAACTTCTATAATCCGTCAGGAAAATGTTCAGTTTGCGATAGGTCACTGAGAGACAAATCTCCTTCTCTTGTGGGGGTGGAAATACACTTAGGGTCGTGATTAACGATAACGGCTCCACCCTTTCCCAGATTATAGCGTAGATTCATCAGAGCAAACATAGAGGTAACTGGTAGTAAACTTCTATAATCCTTCAGGAAAATGTTCAGTTTGCGATAGGTCACTGAGGGACAAATCTCCTTCTCTTGTGGGGGTGGAAATGCACTTAGGGTCGTGATTAACGATAACAGCTCCCACCCTTTACCATATTATTGCGAAGAATCATCAGAGCAAACTCAAAGGATACTGATAGTAAACTTCTATAATCCTTTACGAAAATGTTCAGTAGCGATAGGTCACTGAGAGACAAATCTCCTTCTCTTGTGGGGGTGGAAATGCAATTAGGGTCGTGATTAACGATAACAGCTGCCGCCCTATACCATATTATTGCGAAGAATCATCAGAGCAAACACAAAGGATACTGGTAGTAAACTTCTATAATCCTTTAGGAAAATGTTCAGTTTGCGATAACAGCTCCCGCCCTCTACCAGATTATTGCGTAGATTCATCAGAGCCAACTCAAATATCACTGGAAGTAAACTTCTATAATCCTTCAGGAAAATGTTCAGTTTGCGATAGGTCACTGAGAGACAAATCTCCTTCTCTTGTGGGGGTGGAAATGCAATTAGGGTCGTGATTAACGATAACAGCTCCCGCCCTTTATCAGATTATTGCGAAGAATCATCAGAGCAAACACAAAGGATACTGGTAGTAAACTTCTCTAATCCTTTAGGAAAATGTTCAGTTTGCGATAACAGCTCCGCCCTTTACCATATTATTGCGAAAAATCATCAGAGCAAACACAAAGGATACTGGTAGTAAACTTCTATAATCCTTTAGGAAAATGTTCAGTTTGCGATAGGTCACTGAGAGACAAATCTCCTTCTCTTGTGGGGGTGGAAATGCAATTAGGGTCGTGATTAACGATAACAGCTGCCGCCCTTTACCATATTATTGCGAAGAATCATCAGAGCAAACACAAAGGATACTGGTAGTAAACTTCTATAATCCTTTAGGAAAATGTTCAGTTTGCGATAGGTCACTGAGAGACAAATCTCCTTCTATTGTGGGGGTGGAAATACACTTAAGGTCGTGATTAACGATAACAGCTCCTGCCCTTTACCAGATTATTGCGTAGATTCATCAGAGCAAACACAAAGGTCACTGGTAGGACACTTCTATAATCCTTCAGGAAAATGTTCTTTGACCTTGAAAGATATCCATTAAATCTAATACATTAAATATAACGATTTCTTGTGCGTTTAAAATCTAATATCCGTTATCTACTTAGATACATACGTTTTGTAAATCTGTATCTGACAATTAACAATTATATTTGTAATTAATTATATCAATAACAATAGTGATACATACTTCCTATTTATATATTAGTTTATTAACTATATTATACACAATATATACATAAACATATCCTCTTTACAATGATATTAGCAATTTATATCAATTGAAAAATATCCAACACTTATACAGTAACAAGATAGTTCAATAATGTATAAGTGCACATTGAATTATAGCATAATTATGGCTGAAACTCTTAAAAAACTACAAGAAAGTTTGAATAAAGTGAAAAACATACAAAAAACAATATTACCCTTTAAATATACAGGGATATTGATAGAAAACTGCTTTGGTGTGAGTATCAACTAGAAGTTATGCGAATTAAATAATTCTGTTTCATAAGCCAATACGCACTTCATAACAGTTAACATATTTTTGATCACCATATACGTTTCTGAAATGTTTTAATGGTATGGTATTAGTACATCATAAATATTTAAAAGTATTTTGAAATATTTTTACTATGAAGAAAAAAGTCACTGTAGTTTTCTGTTCAAGAAAATTAGTTTTTGAAAATTTGGTGCAGTAATAATGAAAAACAGTGAATAAAGTTTAGTTGTGAAGTAATTTTGTTTTATTATATGAATACGTTTATAAGGGGAATGATACAATTGTTTAGAACTACCCTTATATGCTACATTACATTTTTTCATCCACTAATTTTAGAGTCCAAAGCTGACTTATTTAATATATATTTTACACATGATTATAGCTCCACTTACTTTTCACCTAACTATAAAACTCGAAGGTTTGAACTATTCAAACAAGATTTGTTTCTTCATATAATTTATTTACTATACGTTTTCTGATGGTCAACATTGTATATGTTGCGTATGAATGTGAGATGAACTGTGTAGTTTTTGTAAATGACTACAGATGATTGAAAGAACTATTGCCTATTTATTAAAAACCTGGTAGCAATGTTCGTTCAGGGAACTGTAATTTAACATGACTTATATACCAATATACGACGTCTAAAAGTCATATAAGAGCTATGATAGAGTTTAAAAAGCCACTAAAAATCATGCATTCACAATAGAACGTGAATGCATTAGAAAAATGACACTAATTTTAAGTTTATTTTGCGAATAGAATCTAGCCTTATACAACTAACCAATTTAATATTAAATATCAAAGGTGTCTTTTATCAGAAGGGTTAGTTAAGTTGTAACTACGGTAAAAAAACACAGGAAACCTCTTAACATCAATCTGGGAACCAACCTTAATAGCCTTCACAGCTAACTGCTGGTCTGTGGCTGGATGTAGTCTTGTGGTGGAGCAAGGAGTAAATAACACTAACCAGTCCTTAGTTACTTAAGAGTAAAGGATATAACAACATAGTTACTTCTCTACTTAAGTGTCACAGGATATATTTTACGTTTTACGTTAACACGTTGACTGCCATGTGGCCCACCGGTGGACCTTACTAGATTTCAGCCTGGTGCCACAGATGTTTTTACGGTAAAGTTTCTTATTCATTGTTCAGAGTTCTATTCTCCATGCGACTGGAAATGAGAAAAGATATAATTGATATAAATACAACAGATATATTGGTGCAGTGAGTACATCTATTTAAATAATTATATATGCTCTTTAGGTATGTTTCATATAATTGATTATTAGATTCTGTATGCGTAACATTTTGTAAATTTTTCTGGCTGAAATTTAAATAATATTGTTACAGATACATTAAATCATAAGAATAAAAAACATAAAATTATTGGGGCTTAGAACAGGCATTTTAATTAGTGTTAGTAATTTTCATTATTATTTTTTATCCATATCGACATTAAGGACATCATATTTATAATGAGCCGGTGTGGTGGGTCAGTGGCTAAGGCATCGGACTGTGGAGGGCAATGTCCAAGGTTCGAATCTCCTAAGCGAACAGTCCGTACTTAACTCGTTGAATAACGTTCACGCACAGTCCGTAGACCAATGTGAACTGGCGAGTGCAATAAAAAATAAAAAAAAACCATGATCACATTAATTAGATTTTAATAGATTTTTTGCTTTTGTTTTTAATATTTTAGCAAATGTATGCAATATATAGTGAAATGGTATGTAAAAGTTTATAAATCTCTTAATCATTATAATCAAATTATTAATAGATGTTTAAGTTAGAAGGACCCTTTGTAAACGTTAAAGTTTTTTTATTTTGTAATTTTGAAGCCTTTTGCAGCAAATATTGTATTAACACAAAAAGGTATTTTATATTAAATTCTATCAAAGAAAGACTAATAAACATTGGTTTTCAATTATATTGTAAATTAGCATAAAATATACCTAAGTTAATCATAAATCATTATCTAAATATAGGCCTTATAATGGTTTTTCTCGTGGATCATAATGGTCGTACTAAAACCTATTTATTTCCATATTTCGTACATTAAAACAAACAGCATTTTTTATATCAACATAAATTTAACGTTCATAATTTAGTCGTCATGTTTGCACGCAATACTCGCCCACATAACCATCCTCGCGCCGTTTCACATGTTCGCGTGTGCGTAGACAATTAGTGTAACAACTGTTATATCTTCATTCTTTATCATTTTAAAATTGAAATACATAATTTTATAGAATGATATTTATCTTAACGTAAAAAATGTTCATCTAATAATAAATTTCGTAAAAACTGTTATTCATATTTAACTTAAAAAGTATTAATTTACCAAGGCTATAAGCAGATGTGTTGAATACAATTGTTTCTAATTTTTTCGTATTGTTTTCCAAAATACAAATACTGTATTATATATTATATAAAACATAAACACTTATTTCCCCTCCGGAAACGAAATCGTTGGTCTCGCCCCTTGGCAGGTTCTGGAAACATTACTCAAGACCGTAAATTATATGAGGGCCCAGACCGAAACATAACAAACACTAGAGATGTATAAATAATATTTGTTTACTTCTCTCACAGTACTAAAATGTGTCCTATGTGGGTGACAAGCGTTGTTTATCAATATATTTTTCTTAAAAAATACATTTATTATACTTCTTTTACTATAAATAAAACCTTTAGTATGGTAACTTAGACCAAGTTTATTAATTTAATATTTTGCCGATAGATACAATTATACAACTGATAATTTAAAGACATTCAATTATATTTTTTCGATATAAAAACAAACTTTACCTGAAAACCCCTTTACCTCTTCACCTAACGTTATTTTATATTTCAGTGATTAAATATTTACCGACAAACAAATAAAAATTATAATGAAGGACTTTAATGATAATTATGATTTTTCTTTAATGTTACTGAACCGAATTTAGTTAAATCAATTTAAAATATGAGGGGAACTGGCTTGACTTTACATGATTATTATTTAATTTATATATTATGTTCTATAAATTTTTTATTCTAAAAACTTATAATTAAGGTAATTATCGAAATAAACAACATTTATTTTAGGAATTTCTCAAATACTCTGGCGTGATTGCTGTGATTGCTCTATTACAATGTCGTAGTCCAAATAATTAATAATAAAAATGTAGCTGAGAAAAGAAATGTTTTTAGAAGGAACAAAACCAAAACTTTGCTCCCCACAGATAAGTTTCCAAATATCAACATTCTGAGACAATCCTTGAAGGAGCATAACGGCAGATAAATTAGACTGAGAGTACTACCATCTTAATCTCTCAGTCCTCGACTACAATGGTTTGCATCGTGGTAGCCTAGACTTCTTATTCTAATACATAACCACTAAGAAAAGTTAAAAAAGGAGAAAATTTATTTATAAAATATAGTAGCCAGTATATTTTTTCTCCTTCAGATAGTAAAATCCTAAAATAATACGATACTGTGAAAAAGAGGGAATTTACTGTGAATAAGTTAAATTTATTATTGTAACATAATATTCAACTTGATAGATATAGAACAATATGTTACGTACTAAAATATAGATATTTAGGTAATCTATAAAGTAGATTAAACTAATATTAGCATAAAAAAACAAAAAAATACCAATTGTGTTCTTTTATACTGTCGAAGCCTTTATTATTATTAACTTAACGTCACTGTTTGTATAAATGCCTCAATAATAATACAGGAGTATCTTCATTATGTGAATTGTATAAAATTATAATTTCTCTTTAAATCCATGAACATAAACTACAACCATCTTTTTTAATGATGTATAGGATCTGTGATATATGAATGCTACTGTGATGTTATATAATATTTTTTAAAGGTACAAATTATCTCTACTAATTTAACCACAGAGAAGAGGTTAACTGTAACAATTTTTGCAAGTGTGCAGGAAATTTTATAGATGTGTATGGTTATTCTGGCACAATATGTCACCTCCCATATCTTGCTGAATGTTTATTTTAGGTATATCAAACCAAAACTCATATATATTGTTTCTATTTCGGGTTGTGAGACTTCAAAAACCATTTAAATCTTTCTCCTCCATAAAAAGGACATTCGGATCATTTTTGGTCTAAAAACTTACAATCCTGTAAATCAACCTTTCAATAAAATAATAAAAACAAGGTATTGAATGTACACAAAAAAGTTTGTGTGTATTTTGAGTCTTATAACATTAAAAAAATAGCATAAATATCTAAATACTCGTATATACTGGAATGTTCGTATTTATTTGTATAAAATAATAACCTTAGTTTTTATTTTTCATACCGTAAATATTATGAGAACTAATATTTAAATAAATAATAATCTCATAAATTTGCGTCCTTCTCATGATAGAATAAATGATAGTGGTCACTGTTTGTAAACAAATTATCGGTGGTAAAAAACCTCTCCTTTTTGGGTGCAGGCTTGTAAGATTCCCCGTTTTTAACAATAGCGTTAAAGCACCGCTTTCTATTTATAGATTACCACTCCCATAAAAGTCTATTAAATAAATATACATTAATTATGCATCATAGTCACAAAAGGACTAACAATAACATAAAAAAAAAAAATATTTCAGCACTGATAGTTCTCAAATTATTATTTTTAAAGGTGTTGGTTTTAGACGTTTAGTTAAAGTTTACAAAGTGTAGAATGCGTAATGTATAAAATAAAAAGAAATGTTAGTAACTTTTCCAACGGTGGTTTGTTCAAACATAAAATATAGGTGTTTTAAAAACAGATAAACGTACCATATACAATTATCAAAGTTCCGTTTGATATATTAATACTTATGGAAAATGGCAATTAAATTACCAAATTTAGTTAATCAAACATTTCCTTTAAGTTAGATAAAAATAAACATACAAATTCCTATCTAAATTATATATTTAGTATACTATGAAATGAATCCAATATATACTAAAATTTATTCTTTCTTGTGTATGAGAAAATAGATTCTGGTTTTTAAAATAATTTTCAACACAAGCCTTCACTCTCCGAATAGTAATTAAACGTAATTTTAACGTAAATTAAATACAAATAAACGTTGATACTCGCATTATCATGGTAGTCCACAAACTCAATACACACATCTATTTTAGCCACATACATAATACTTTTAAAGTAATTTATGTTAAGTTTCTATACAGTTACGCATCTCAACCCACAAACGGAACACATGTAAACTGTAACAATGTAATGTAGAACGGTGTTTAACTAAGTTCTTGTCAAGTGTTGGTATCTCCGTGGTCGGGAACTTCGCTAACACACTAGTGTTAACAATACCACTTACATACAATGGCATTTAAAGTTATTAACTGTATTAAACAATTACAGTCACGTGTCTCAACCCACAAACGGAACACATGTAAACTGTAACAATGTAATGTAGATCGGCGTTTAACTAAGTTCTTGTCAAGTGTTGGTATCTCCGTGGTCGAGAACTTCACTAACACACTAATGTTAACAATACCATTTACATACAATGGCATTTAAAGTTATTAACTGTATTAAACAATTACAGTCACGTGTCTCAACCCACAAAGGAACACATGTAAACTGTAACAATGTAATGTAGATCGGTGTTTAACTAAGTTCTTGTCAAGTGTTGGTATCTCCTTGGTTGAGAACTTCACTAACACACTAATGTTAACAATACCACTTACATACAATGGCATTTTAAGTTATTAACTGTATTAAACAATTACAGTCACGTGTCTCAACCCACAAACGAAACACATGTAAACTGTAACAATGTAATGTAGATCGGTGTTTAACTAAGTTCTTGTCAAGTGTTGGTATCTCCGTGGTCGAGAACTTCACTAACACAGTAATGTTAACAATACCACTTACATACAATTATAGAGTCACGTGTCTCAACCCACAAACGGAACACATGTAAACTGTACCACCGCAGTTTAGATCGGTGTTTAACTAAGTTCTTGTCAAGTGTTGATATCTCCGTGGTCGAAAACTTAACAAACACACTAATGTTAACAATACCACTTACATACAATTACAGAGTCACGTGTCTCAACCCACAAACGGAACACATGTAAACTGTACCACCGCAGTGTAGATCGGTGTTTAACTAAGTTCTTGTCAAGTGTTGGTATCTCCGTGGTCGAGAACTTCGCTAACACACTAATGTTAACAATACCACTTACATACAATTACAGAGTCACGTGTCTCAACCCACAAACGGAACACATGTAAACTGTAACAATGTAATGTAGATCGGTGTTTAACTAAGTTCTTGTCAAGTGTTGGTATCTCCATGGTCGAGAACTTCACTAACACACTAATGTTAACAATACCACTTACATACAATGGCATTTAAAGTTATTAACTGTATTAAACAATTACAGTCACGTGTCTCAACCCACAAACGGAACACATGTAAACTGTAACAATGTAATGTAGAACGGTGTTTAACTAAGTTCTTGTCAAGTGTTGGTATCTCCGTGGTCGAGAACTTCACTAACACACTAATGTTAACAATACCACTTACATACAATGGCATTTAAAGTTATTAACTTTATTAAACAATTACAGTCACGTGTCTCAACCCACAAACGGAACACATGTAAACTGTAACAATGTAATCTAGATCGGTGTTTAACTAAGTTCTTGTCAAGTGTTGGTATCTCCGTGGTCGAGAACTTTGCTAACACACTAATGTTAACAATACCACTTACATACAATTACTGAGTTATGTAACTTATTGCACATATTATTTCAACATTACAAAATCGTTAACTATTTAGTGGGTTACAAATACATTTATTTTCAATATAGCATGAATAAAGAATAAATCTGTTGTTTGAAGACATTGAAATGGTTTTGAGTTGAAAATGACTTTATTTATAAACAATTATTTATGTCACTTGAAATGTTTTTGAAAAATATCACATTGACCGTTATTAGGAAACATTTGGTAAATAAACACCAGAAATATTACAAAAGCTAAAAATGTAAACGTTAAATCTGTACATATAAAAGGCAAATCCCTAGCTGACTGACTCACTCACTCATCACTAATTCTCAAACTTCCTATGTAGGTAGAGAGCTGAAATTTTGTACACTGTTTATTTAGGCCTTTGTGTTAACAGCTGAAGAATAAACTCAAAGTATAGTGCATCAATAGTACAATGTTAAACATTCAAAATAAACATGTTTATTATTTACTAAAATCAACCCAGTGTTATCCTTATGGAACAATCTTTTAGAGGTGTTTTCTACCCCTTAAGAGTACCCCTCAACAGGAAAATACTTTAGTTGGCCTATTTAAACAAAAATTAAATAGGCTATTTAAACTAATAAATAGGTAGCAACGCAAGTGGTGTGAATGAGATACTGTAAATAGATATAATTTTGTTATTTTTCACTATACAGTTAATCTACTATTATTTTTAGTCAAAAGTCACATGCTGAGGCCGAAGGCCGAGATGTTTTGAGAGCAGAGAGCACCAGGGTTGGCACGCGAAGCGTGCTTGGGTATCCCCTAGTAAATATATATATATATATATATATAATATATATATATATATATATATATATATATATATATATATATATATATATATATATATATATATATATATATATATTAGATACGCAACTATTACACTGAAAAAATATCACACTCATTTTGTTAAGACCCATATAGCGTAACGAAAAATATATTTTAAATGGGTAACAATGTCACCTTTTACACTGTCTATCTTCTTACATTTATGTTCATATTTGATTTATTTATTTTTTGTTTTAATATATCGTCCTACTTGTCTTACGCATTTAAAATTTATACAGTTTTTAAAGGATATTTTATAAAATATGAATACTTGTTACTTCGAATAACTCGTGGAGGAGCCATTTACATAATGAGGATCTTCTGGAAGAAATGTTACTAACTTTCACAAGTCTACCACTTACATAAATTTGCTCATAAACCACTTGTTTTATTTCGTAATGTATACTTTTATATACTGTATATTATATATTTCATAACCAAGAGTGTATTAGTATTAGCTAGTTTATGTGTTTAATATACTTTTCCTAAATCCATTCAACAAATATAACGATAATTTTCTAATCTTGAAATAGGCTTATAATGATCTAAATTAGGCATGCTGTATTATGCAATTTATGAGCTAAAATCAGTTTACTATACCGTTATTGCAAACCTTGTGACTTTCTTAGTAATCATAAGCAGGAAGAATGACGTATAAATGTAGCTACGATGCCTAACCAATGGAAATTTCAACTTGAATGTCATGCAACTTGAATGCTAAAAATGCAAACACAGTGTGATTTTTCTAAATATTGAACCATATATTTACATTATCCATCTGTTTTTTGCTATGTGATCGTTGACTTTTCAAAGTCATGATAACAATAAAACTAAATAACTAAGTATTCAGACTAAGCCTCCATATATTCAAAAAATGAACGTCAAAGAACTGAAAAAATATGTTTCATAACGTAAGTCTTCATTACTTCAATCACAAAAACCGTTTCTGTTAAAATGTGAAAAAAATTTTATATCTTCACATCACCAATGTTTCCACGTTTTAAACTTTCTCCACAGTTACGCTAAGGAAGATAAATACATCAACATAACCTGACAGGTCCCTCAAGTATATCCCATATGTTAAACTGTACCCTTTTCATGATATATTAAATATAGTAACTATTATACGTAAATTGTAAGCTTGGCACTAACAATTATTAGTTTCAACTGTACATTTTTCTTTTACGTGTTTTTAAATTAGAAGTGAGTAACCAAGTGGGAACAAAAATTTAATGACATACTTGTACTGTTTGTTATTTGACACATCTTTTTATATAATATGATATAGTATATTATATTATTATTTATATAGTAAAGTATCTCAAAATGTGTTTTTAAGTCAATATGATTTTAAGACTAAAATTTGTAATTTTACAAACGTATTCAGTTTTATTTTAAACAAAATTTATCCCACAAAATCCTCATTTTAAAATTTATGTAACATTTGTTGCTAGAAGCATATAAGAATTAAAATAAAGTTAAAACAGTAAAAATGAAATATCTTAGATATCCTGAAGGGTTGAAAGTACCGGGAGTGCTAAGCGCAATAAGCCTTACGCAGCTGAAAAGTTTTATCGTAAGTTTGACAGTGAATTCACGCCAAGTAAGCTTTGAAACCAAGAGGCCATAAAACCCTTTTACAAAGGTATATCTTAATATACTATTATATAGTTGTTTGTTTGCTCTGTTAGAAAAATAGCTAAACCATTATTAAAATGTAACGTTTCATACTATTACTATTGCAATGTATTCAGATATTAATTATATTATAAATCAAGTAATATAAAATGAATAGGCTCGCTATGTACATGATATATAAGAAAAAAATCTTATATTTTATCTAGGAACGGAAAATAAAACTTTTTTATCATCTTATAACCTTACATTATACATTATTACATTTTTATACATTTTTACATTGATTACATTAAAGTTACATTGATACATTTTTATTATTTAGACATACATATTGTTATATAATTTTGCTTGTATTCATAAGCAAAATCAAATACACAAAAATAAGTTTGTAATTTGTTTAGTTTATTTATTAATTTAAATGAAATTACATTACGTTTGTGGAATGGAATTGTTTTACATACGCTTTATTACATATTTATCATTAAATAATTTACTGAAATAGTTTACAGTAGGCTACCATAACAATATTGGTTGGAAAATGTAAAATGAAATATTCAAAGTAAATAAAAATAATGTTATTCTTTACCTAATTAATTATCATAAGAGAGGTTAGTTTTCTTGAGTGTTGCACTATTAATTAATTGTTTGAAAGTTGTATGAAACGTTTTTATTTTATTTTTTATTTTATTTTATTTGTCATATACGGTTACACCATTTTTACAGAAAAATATATACAATACTTATAGATCAAACTAGCAATATGAAATACATGTACCAACAAGAACACCAAGATAACAACAGATTTAAGTCAACCAATCAGCAGCATATCTATATCTATATAAGCCAAATTGACTCACTCACTCATCACGAATTCTCAATAACTATAGCACCTACAATGCTGAAATTTGGTATGTGAGTTACTTTTAGGTCGTAGGTGCTTGCTAAGAAACGGTTTTAAGATATTTTATACCTTTTTATATTAATTTAGAAAATAAAAATTGCCATTTACACAATGTATTATAAAATGTAAACAAATACCATCTGTAATATAAAACACATGTGTTTACTATTACTAAAATTAAAATCATAAATATAATAAAGGAAATGTTCTAAATGTAGGTTGATGTGAATTAAATTTTAGTAATCATCTGTAAAGTTATTATATTATGTTACCTACAGCTGAGATTTGAATGTTGTTGTGAATGTGCAAGGTTTTTGTTTGGTTATGTTCGGAAAGTGTAGTATCAGTATGATGTTTGTTTTTAGAACTAAAACTTTGAACAAAAACTGTTTAATGAGTGAAGATGAGTGAAGAAATAGTTTCCATTAATGGAGTACAGGTTCCGCACCGATTGGTTAAGATGCCCGGTGACGGCGCTTGCCTATTCTTTTCGTTGGCATTTCTGATCTATGGGGATTTATCAAGGTCTGCACAAATACGGGATGACATTGTAAATCATGTGTCTATAAATTGGCAGAGGCTACAGGAATTCACTTAGGATGCATCTGGAGTCCCATATATTAACAGACTGGAGTACATTGCTGAAATGTCCCTTTGGAAATACTTGCGAGCTTAAGGCGGCTAGGGAGATATTCCCATTTAAGTTAGAGGTATTCCAAAATTGCATCCTTCGTGCTGAATTTGGGGAGGCCATTCAAGGAATCAACCGAGTTCGGTTCACGGGGCATCACCACTATGACGTTTTGATTCCGTTGGCACAACAGTCCGACAATGGAATTGGTCATCAACAACCGACCATCAATGATCCAATTGAATGTAATCCGAATTCTTCGTGCTTTGTGCCACAGCCCGACGAAACTTTTACATCTTCAACACCTGTTACAGGGCGAAGAGGACAAAAACGTAGAAAAAGATTTTCAAATTCAATAAGATCAAAACAATTAAAGTAAGCTAATAAAAATTATGTAAAAAAGAACCCTATTGTAAATAGAAAGTCAGTTAAAAAGTATGCAGCTAATATCCCTGATATAAATAGAAAGGCAGCTGAAAAGTATGCAGCTAATAGTCCCGATGTACACAGAAAGGCAGTTGAAAAGTATGCAGCTAAGCCTTGGACTAATAAGTCAATGAGCGGGTTTGAATATGACCTTCAGACTAATTATTCTAACGACAAGGTTGTTACTCTCGGATCTAGATCTCCCTGTGTATGGTGCTCTGCGCTTAAGTGGAACGATGAGGCACTTTGAATGTGCTGCAAAAACGGAAAAGTCCAGCTCCCATCCGTTGAGCCCTACCCTGAGCCCTTACACAGTCTCCTCACTTATCAGCATCCAATGGTGGAGCATTTTCTTTCTTCTGCCCGAAAATACAATGGATGCTTCCAAATGACATCATTTGGAGGCAAAGATGTAAAGGAAGGTAACTTTATGCCAACATTTAAGGTGCAAGGGCAGGTATACCACAGAATAGGGTGCCTGTTGCCAGAACCTCAACAGCAGCCATCATTTCTCCAGATTTATTTTGTTGGTGATGATGACACCGAGAGAGACATACGCTGTGGTATATACAATGGTGTCAATGCTGAACTGGTACCCAACTGCAAAAACTGCTCCATGAACACAACAAATATATACTGGATTTTAAAGTTGCAGTTGATTCTATTCCTCAGGACCAGAAGGATTTCCAAGTGTTAATTAAAGCCGATAAAAAGCCTTCTGGAGAGCACAGAGGTCGATATAATTCCCCCACGAATAGAGAAATTGCAGTTGTCATTGTTGGCCAAAACTTCGAGAAGAGAGACATTGTTATCAAAAGCAGAGACAACAGTTTTATACGGATCAGCGAGACGCACCGTGCCTATGACGCTCTCCAATACCCTTTGATATTCTGCCGTGGAGAAGATGGATATCAAATCAATATACCCCAGCATGATCCGAAGACCAAGGCTCCTCTCAAGAAGACCGTATCTGCGGCTGACTTTTACAGCTACAGTATAATGGAGCGTAATGGGCAGCAATGCTACATACTGTTGTTCCGTAACCTCTTCAACCAATTTCTGGTAGACATGTATGCAAAGATCGAGACTGAAAGACTTAATTGGATTCGTTTTAATCAAAAAAAGTTAAGAAGTGATGAGTATGTGCACCTAAAGGATGCCATGACAAAAACGGATGTACAGTTATCAGATCTTGGCAAGATGATTGTCCTGCCATCATCTTTCACTGGAGGTGCCCGCTATATGCATGAGCGAACAAAAGATGCTATGACATATGTGCGCCATTTCGGGCGGCCAGATTTGTTTATTACATTTACCTGTAATCCAAAATGGCCAGACATCGTAAATGTATTGAGACAAGGACAACAGTCTCACCATAGACATGACATAATAGCAAGGGTCTTTCATATTAAGGTGAAGCAAATGATTAAGCTCCTTACTAAAGGTTGCATCTTTGGCGTTACCAGGTGTCACATGTACACAATTGAATGGCAAAAACGAGGACTACCCCACGTTCATATGGCTGTGGCTGGTAGAAAAATAAGGCCTAATAAAATAGATAAAATAATAAGAGCTGAAATACCTGATTCCAATTTAGATCCAACCCTCCATGATATTGTCAAGACAACAATGATTCATGGCCCATGTGGACTTCTCAACAGGACCTCACCTTGCATGATTGATGGAGCCTGCTCCAAGAAATACTCCCGACCACTTTTGGTATGATGACCACCTTTATCGCAGGCGGTCCCTGGCAGATGGTGGTTTCACCGTTAACATAAGGGGTATTGATCTCGACAATCGGTGGGTGGTGCCATACAATCCTGTCCTGTCTCGGACCTTCACGGGTCACATTAATGTTGAGTACTGTAATTCATTTCAATCAATTAAATACATTTGCAAGTACGTCAACAAAGGCTCTGACCAGGCAACCAACGTTCACCGTGGAAGATATGGATGAGGTGGCGAGGTACGAGGCAGGACGATACAGCTGCTCTGAGGCAGCCTGGCGCATTCTCTGTTTCCCTATACACGAGAGGTTTCCACCTGTTATGCACTTATCCGTACATCTAGAAAACGGTCAGAGAGTTTATTTTACTACGGACAATCTCATTCAGAAAATAAATAATCCTCCTAATACAACACTTCTGGCCTTCTTTGACTTACGCAAAGTTGATGCCTTTGCAAAAACCCTTTTGTATGTGGAAGTCCCAAATTATTACCTATGGAAAAACAACAATTTCTGCAGGAGGAAACAAGGTAAGCCCGTGTCGGGTTATCCGGGGGTGAAGAGAGATCAAATTTTCAGCAGAGTATACACTGTTCATCCGGGAAATACTGAGTGCTACTATTTACGCCTCCTATTACATAAAGTCCATGGCCCCACATCCACATTTCCCTTAAAACTGTGGAAGGATTAGTATATCCAACATTTCAGGCAACATGTAAAGCACTCGGTTTGCTGGAAGACGATGGTCACTGGGACCGTACTCTCGAAGAAGCCTCCATTTCTGACTCTCCAACCAAAATCCGAGAATTTTTTGCCATCATGCTGGTTTTCTGCCAAGTAGGAGATCCTACAAAATTGTGGTAGAAATATCGAGACACACTTGCAGAAGACATTAAATGGCAAATGGCGAGAGATGGCGGAAATACACAATTGATAAGTGACATTATTTACAATAAATGTCTTACACTTCTTGAGGATATTATTATAACCATGTCGGGTAAAACACTCTCACAATGTGGACTTCCATCACCTTCCCGAGAGCCAACAACTGTTGTTAATAACCGTATGTACTTGAATGAACTTTGTTATGATAACGCACATATGTCTCAAGCACTTGCTGTAAATGTTCCAAAATTAAATAAAGAACAGAGGGAAGCATACAATTTAATCATTAACAGCATTTCTTCTGATTCCGGTCAGTTTTTCTTTCTCGACGCTCCTGGTGGTACTGGAAAAACATTCTTAATAAATCTATTACTGGCCAGAATTAGGATCCAAAGGGACATTGCCATTGCCGTTGCTTCGTCAGGCATTGCAGCTACGTTGATTGAAGGAGGGCGGACAGCACACTCTACTTTCAAGTTGCCTCTAAATCTTAATCATGCTGAGTTACCACAATGCAACATCTCCAAGCAGAGTGACATGGCACATGTGCTCCGAGAAGCAAAATTTATCGTGTGGGATGAATGCACCATGGCTCATAAGGGAGGCATTGAGGCTCTAAACATGACGCTCCAAGATATTAAATCATGCAACCGCCTAATGGGTGGAGTTACAGTGCTTTTGTCAGGTGACTTCAGACAGACCTTACCTGTTGTGCCAAAAGGAACACGTGCAGATGAAGTAAATGCCTATCTTAAATCATCTTTCTTATGGCCTAATATCAAAGTGCTGTCCTTGAAAGTTAACATGAGAGTTCACCTACACAGTGACTTGAAGGCAGAGGCATTTTCAAGCTTATTGCTTCAAATTGGCGACGGCCTGTTCTTGGAAGATGAGGAAAGAATAACTATTCCTGACAACCTCTGCATTGTGGTAGGAGACCTGATTAGTTTGACAGAAAGAATATACCCTAACATTAATCTAGCGGGAGGGAATTGTGTTTCGTGGCTTAAAGAAAGAGCAATTCTTACTCCAACTAATGAGTCAGCCAACGACATAAACAACTTTATGTTGGAAAAGCTGCCAACTAAGGTTTTAACGTATGAATCTGTTGACTCTGTTTGGACGCTGAAGATGCCGTTAATTACCCTGTAGAGTTCTTGCATACTCTAGAACCACCTGGAATACCACCACACATTCTCAGCCTCAAAATAGGATCTCCAATAATTCTGTTGCGCAACTTAAATCCTCCAAAACTGTGTAACGGTACTAGGCTTCAAGTGAAGACTCTACACAAACATGTCATTGAAGCCACGATTTTCACAGGCATTAGTCAAGGAGAAACTGTCTTCATCCCCCGGATCCCTCTCATCCCATCAGATTACCACTTTGAGTTCAAACGTCTGCAGTTTCCCGTCAAGTTGTGCTATGCAATGACTATAAATAAAGCACAGGGACAGAGTTTGAAACTGGCTGGTGTGGATCTCAGGAATGATTGTTTCTCTCATGGACAGCTTTATGTCGCGTGTTCTAGGGTTAGTTCCCCTGACAACCTGGTCATCCTTCAGCCATGCGGCAAAACCAAGAATGTTGTGTACAGGGAAGTTCTAAACACCTAATCTGAGGAAACAATTTATAAACTTATAATATTCATATATCATTGTTGACACTTTTCTGATTCTATGATTTTGTATTATATGCTCTTAATTTATGCTATTTGATTATATACTATGTGTTTTGTAAGCCTACATACATTCAGTAACAAAGAAATTTACTACTATTCACCGTTGCGAAGCACGGGTACCAGCTAGTGCATATATATGAAATAACTATAATAACAAAAATAAACACTAAAAATTATATTACTATATAACAAAATAGACAACAAATAAATACTAAACAATAGATGTAATTGAAACAAAATACACACTACAATATTTAGAGTATTACATAGTTACTATAAACATTAATAGACAAACTGGAGAACAAGCAAACTTACATCAATCAAATACCAGCATACAACATATAATACAGCAATAAACTATATGTATATAAAACAAAATTTGTTAAATAAATACTCGACATAAAAGCTCTAGAAAAGAAGAGTAAGGCTAACAACAATAATTAATACTATCAATGACAATAAATGTAAGAAGAAAAATCAGTAATGTGTCCTATGCTTGAAAGCCTGCAAAGTGTTTGGCCAATTCCCTCTTGAACATAGCATCCGACATACCGAAGACATCCATGTAGTCAGGCAATCTGTTGGCCAACCGATGAAATCTTGAAATTGGGCTGTAGAAACCATAGTTAGTGGAGTGGTAATTGGCCTCAAAGATCTGAAAGCGTCTACCGGAAATGCGAGGACATCTCAAGTTGACACTCCCCAGAAGATCAGGAGAATCAAGAGATGAATTAATAATTTTCTTGAAGAATAACAAGTCAGCAATCCAGCGCCTGACCTGCAAGGGCTGAAGACCAAGCTGACGCTCCAGAAATTCAACAGGAATCTCACCATATATGTATCCAAGACTCACACCAACAATCCTGACAAAACGCCTCTGGACACTCTCAATCCGATCAACCTGTCCCACTAGGTAAGGAGACCATACTGGTGAGCAGTACTCCAACAGGGGACGAACAAGCTGGACATATAGTGTTCGAAGAGCCCATGGGGAAAAACCATCCCGTGAAGTTTTTACAAGAAATCCCAGTGCAGCGTTGGCCCTCTTAATAGCGTTGGCCGTTTTAATTAATGTAGAGTGGATAAGGGTAAAATTTATTGTTATAATCAGTGTTTATTTATTTATTCTTTCTACGGATTACACCATTTTGTACATTGAAAATACAATACAAAGATTCAACAGATTTTAATTCAAGTAGGACTACATTATAAACAAAAATCTTATATTACACTATATTTTTCTATCAGGTTTCATTAAATTAATAAGTTTCATGAAAAACAAACTAATAATGGTAATTTTCAAACCAATACATCATGTATTCATACATAAAATTACAATATAGAGTAACAATAGTGATAAAAAAAAAAAAACATAAAAAAACATATATATATATTATATAGTTTTTATATAATAGCTACGTTTAAGCTTACGTTTAGTTTACGTTTAGCTTACGTTTAGCTTACGTTTATTTACTTGTGTAAATTTCTTTAAATCATCTGCAATATATATATAAAACTATATTATAATAATGATAGTAACAGCAAGACAACGCACAAAAATAATAACAGGATAAACTATTCAGGTAATAGCAGGTTCAGATATTGTAACTATAAATAAACATATAAAAAAAGACAGAATAACAATAGTAATTAATAATCAAAAAATAACAGCCATATAATAAATAACATCAAAATATTAACAACAGTGTTGATCATACAATAGATTAAGCAAATAAAACATTTATAACCTGTCTTCTAAAAGTTTCTTCAGATGTGCCGAAGAAATCAACACTATTGGCAATCTCACAACCGACCCTCATTAGTCTAGACACTCCACTGTTTAAGCGTACGATGTGAAATGGGACCTACGCTGGAAGATGGCCAAGGATCGAGTCCCTCTTGGGATCACAAAATCAATGACTCCAAGTAACCCCGGAAAATCCAAGACTCGATTCACTAGCTTATACAAAAACAGCATGTCCGCAAGTTTACGTCTTAGATGAAGAGGTTGAATTTAAAGTGCTGTTGTATATTTTAAATAGGGGTATCTATACGCAAACCCCAGCCTGCATCCCAGCATCCTTATGAAACGATCTTGAGTATTCGAAAGTACTTCAATGTGACCTAGTTGATAGGGAGTCCATACAACGTTACCGTACTCAAGAATGGGACGTACAAGTGCTTTTTAGCACGAACAATGTCTGATGCATGAAAAAACCCCTGGTGAATCTAAGGATAATCCCAAAAGTTTGCATGCTCTAGCTCTAGATGTTCAAAAGGACTAGGAGACAGTGACATGATGATTCCAGGGTCCCTCTTATTGATCACTCTAGGAAGTGAATTCCCTTCAATGTTGTAATTGAATACAATGAAGTTGGATCCTCTTTTAAACTACATCTCACTGCACTTGGAACAATTCAGGTTCATTGTATTTTTCTTATACCACAGGAAAATATTATGAAATGTATTTTGAAGATTCACATGATCCTGAATAGAGTAAACTTGTGCAAATTTCTTTAAATCATCTGCAAACATCAAGAACTTGGTGAAAATTACACTTCCAATGTCGTTAATAAATAGATTGAAGAGAAGAGAAGGGGACCGAGGTGTGAGCCCTGAGGTACACCCGACAAGACAGAAAAGGTAACATATGTGGCTCCATCACACTTCACAATCAAACTTCTTCTACTCAAGTAACTCTCCAACCAGCAAAAAAGAGAACCTCCAACACCATAATTCTCAAGCTTAGCAATCAGGAGTCGATGTTGTACCCTGTCAAAGGCTTTAGCAAAGTCCAAGTAAAGACAATCCACCTGGCTGGAGCACATGAACAAAGACATAACAAATCCTTGAAAACTTAGGAGGTTTGTTACCGTCGATCTTGCCTGCAGATAGCCGTGCTGTTCAGTCACTTTGTTAGATAGAATATAAGATTCTATCTAACAAAGTAGAACTATACTTTCCAGAACTATACTTTCAAACACTTTAACAAGGTCTGGTTGTATAACAATATTTCTTATCACTGCACCTATCCCCTGATTTACAGATCGGAATTACAAAACTTTGTTTCAAAAAGGTAGGAAAAAAACCTCTACCAATTAGGTCAGAGAAAAGTGCTAAGTGAGGTGCAAGTACAGATGCACAATGCTTAAGTATGACAGGGGAAATACCTGGTTAGTGAACATACTAGGTAGATCATATGGGAACCTCGGCTACAAAATAATAAATATAGTGACATAAGTAACGGGAAATCTGTGATGGGTGGAAACAGGTAAATTGGCAACTATCAAAATTGTTGTGTGCTGAGTTTTTCATTTCTACTTTGTCCATAAATAACCAATGAAAGGGTCATGTGTTGGACCAATAACCGATGAAAGGATCATATTTTGGACCAATAACTGATGAAAGGATCATGTGTTGACCAATAACCGATGAAAAGGACATGTCTTGGACTGATAACCGATGAAATGGTCATGTGTTGGACCAATAACCGATGAAAGGGTCATGTGTTGGACCAATAACAAATGAAAGGTAAATGTGTTGGACCAATAACAGATGAATTGGACATGTGTTGGACCAATAACAGATGAAAGGGACATGTGTTGGACTAACCGAATAGGTGGCAAACACTTAGATGATAATTTTAATTAATGTATTGTCTTCATCTAATCAATGTAATATGTTCACAAAAAAGTTAGTAAATTAATATTTTTAATTTATTATAATTTATTTATAAAGTTTTCATGGTTTGTGTATTACGATATAAATTTTTCATCGTAATATTGTCCACGTTATGTCCCACAAATTGTAGTCTTAACTTAAAGCTACTATTTATTTTTGATATGTTGAATAACTGAAATGAGAGATTAAAATAAAACTTCTTCAATGATAAAAATATTTTTTTATTTTTCTTCTTATAACCTCAACAAAATAAAATTGGATTTT
>JAQJVL010000341.1:85079-100722 GCA_035578905.1 Stictocephala bisonia | reverse complement strand
CAATACTAATAATTATTTACCAAAAACAGAATGAGCGAATGCAATGATCCTAGTGTTGACCGATGAAAGTGTTTAAGTGGGTATATTATATGATTCACTCGTAATCTTTTATGATAAAAAAGTAATAATTCACCCTCCCGTCCACCCACACGCGTACTGTGGTATTGACCCACACGTCCACCCATACACGTACTGTGGTATTGACCCACCCGCCCACCCATACACGTAATGTCGTATTGACCCACACGTCCACCCATACACGTACTGAACAAATGAACAGCCTATAGGTATCAGCTGATCCCTCTCAAAATGTGTGGTGACTGATTGAAAGCGAACTGTTCAAAGTAAAAACTTGGACTTTATAAAAAATTGCTTTGGATAATTTATTAAGTATTTTTGTTTTAAAATTTGTTAAAATTAGATCGAACATATTGTTAGATTGTAAACCAAACAATAATAAAAATATAAATAAATTCATTTGTTAATAAACTAAAACTGTTATATTTATTTCAAATTTCAACTAAAACAATATTAACAGGTTTATAATTACATGCAGAATTAGTATTCCGTTTATTTCTATATTTAAATACAGCACTGACAAAAGTTACAGAGATTATGTTGCTTAATATGTTTTTAATATTGTACAAAATATCACTTGAAATATTAGGGGATTGCCTAACGGATATTGTTGTGAAACAAGAACGTTGTATTCAATGCAAAGTGAGCTAAAGGCATTACCGTGTATCCCGGTAACAATATCAGCAACGGTGAAAATTATCTGACCAAACGAACACTTGCTGATCTTTTTTGTAGTGACCGGGCAAACTTAACATTTTCATTCCAAATATTAGAAACAAAATTTTATCTCATAAAAGATTCATGTTTCAATACTTAGTGGGGTAGCCAACAAATCTTATTTTAATTAATATTTTAATTTACCACAATTTAGATCAATTCAAGCAATAAATTGGAGTTGTAATTGCTTTACATATTGCAGTTGGGTCAATATTTCCATACGTTTTTGGGTGGGTTTGTAGTTCTATTCCTACCCTAGACGTATGGGTGATAGATGGGTTACTCATACATTTGGGTGAGTGGGTCAATACTAACGTACGTGTTGGTTTCATCGTATTTACAATATGTGACGGCGCTGAACCGTGATTCAGTTACAGACATGTATTGCGGAAATTGTATCAGAAATAGCACAGACGCTTCGAAGATTGTTAGAAAAAAATTGTTTTAACGCACGGTGGCATTATTTACTTACTGATCTAATGGTCAGAACATCTTAAATTATTTACTTTTATAATATGGATAAATTATATGTCTATATGCTAAATTACTTTCAGCCCCTGCTAAAATATTTATTGACTTAAGCAGATTGTTTTATGTTAAAGCATTCTGGGTTTGAATGTTTTGTATACTGTTTTTGGCATTGTTATATGGTATTCGAACTTTTTTGAGAGATAACGGTCATACCCCTATGACAAATTTAAGTGGGCCTGCCATTATTTGAATCAGTTACCCTCTGTAATGGAAGCAGGAGTCGCTTAGAGTGCTTAGGAAAAAATTCTTCCAATGTAACATTTAATTTGTTTCTCCATATTAAAGTTTTTTATATTGTTGAAGAATTGAAATATTCTGCATAATATGTAAAAATTAATTTACAACTTAAATGGTTTAGAGCTTATTTTCCTGGGTTATTTTTCTATTTTCAACTAGAATCAATTAAAATGTATTCCTTAAAAACATTGGCTGCTAGTTCATCGAGCTAAACTTTATTCTCTATTCTTTCTTACACATTTTGAAAAATTATTTACATTTAGTAAATTCCATCACTATTAGTTATGCTATGAACATCAAAGGCTCGTTCATATTAAAATTATCCTATTTTGTATTTCATGTTTCTCTCTTATAGCTTTTTAATAAGCTTTATGTAAAAAAGTTCAGATTTTAAGGTAATTTTATTAACATTGAAAGTGATGATTTTCCTCGCTATTTATAAACCTTTGTGCATGTATGGTTGGGTGGGCCATTACCACTTTACGTAAAAGGGTGGGCCTTTACCACTGTACATGAATGGGTGAACGGGTGTGCCATTACCACTGTACATGAATGGGTAGGCAGGTGAGCCACTACCACTGTACATAAATGGGTGGGTGGCTGGGCCATTACCAATGTACATAAATGGGTGGGTGGGCAGTTACCACTGTACATGAATGGGTGGGCGGGTGGGCCGTTACCACTGTACATGAATGGATGAACGGGTGGGCCATTACCACTGTACATGAATGGGTGGGCGGGTGGGCCGTTACCACTGTACATGAATGGATGAACGGGTGGGCCATTACCACTGTACATAAATGGGTGAACGGGTGGGCCATTACCACTGTACATGAATGGGTAGGCGGGTGGGCCGTTACCACTGTACATGAATGGATGAACGGGTGGGCCATTACCACTGTACATGAATGGGTGAACGAGTGAGCCATTACCACTGTACATAAATGGGTGGGCGGGTGAGCCGTTACCACTGTACATGAATGGGTGAACGGGTGGGCCATTATCACTGTACATAAACGGGTGGGCGGGTGGACCATTGCCACTGTACATGAGTTGGTGGGCGGATGGGCCATTGCCACTGTACATGAGTGGGTGGGCGGGTGGACCATGGCCACTGTACATGAGTGGGTGAATGGGAAGGCCATTACCACTGTACATAAACGGGTGGGCCATTACTACTGTACATAAACGGGTGGGCGGGTGGGCCATTGCCACTGTACATGAGTGGGTGGGCGGGTGGGCCATATACCTCTGTACATATCTGGGGTTTTCGAGCACTAAACTGAATGATAAAACCCACCCAATAAACATATATCCCCCTTAATACACACTTTTGACACCATGATTTGGAACATTATCATGAAATAAACAAATTTAAACAGGGAGCAATAAAATACTACTACGGGGCAAGATAAGTGGTAAGTGATAATGCTGCACTGATAAGTGATTATGGAATAAGCTATTATTAATTTTCAAAAATTTTAAAACCCATCTTGATTTTAAAATGTATATATACACCAACAATTTCCATTTTGCTAAAAATCTCTTAAATTGAAGCTTTAAGTAATTTCAGAGGTTGGAATACTTAGTAACAAAGGTAAGTCAAACAAAGACGACTGAAGACGTTTTTCATTAGCTGATAGCAATTGTGAATGGAGCATTTTACTGGCAAAACGTTCATTTGTAAAAACGAAGTTTGTTACATCAGGCACATCAATGTAATTTAGTTATTTGTTTATCAAATTGTTCTATTACAATACAGAATTGCTCTTACACACTTTAGATGGTAGCTATTTCAGGGGAAACTAAAACTCATATACCCCGTACATTTTCAATAGCATATTGTCATGGGAACTTTCAATATTGTATTATTTATAATATAAAAATTAGTATATTTACGATTGTATCAAGAATAACCAAATACAATCTACTGTGGACAAAATCCACTCTACACATACACAAAATAAATCCATCAAACCAAAATAACAATAGAACTGTGTTATTTGTCACGTATTTACAAATACTCTTAATTCAATAACTACTGAATTAAAATAGCAAAAGGAAAGGCTGGAGAAAGTTCTCCAACAATCGATGTTCTAGTGTTAAATAATTAATAAAATAATAACTGGCAACTGCGTTTATTTTCCCTTTCTAAAATCAAATTGGTTTTGTATATTCAAAATTGGAGCATTCTTGTTACAAAAAAATTTTAAATGTTTTGTTAAAAATTATTAAAATTGAGATTGCCCTATAGTTATTAACTGAATAAGGGTCGTCTTTTTTTAATACTGGGATTACTTTTGAAACTTTCAAGACAGAGGTGAACACTCCTCCTTCAAAAGACCTAATCGTTCTTGGAGTTACTTTTGCAAATTTCAAGACAGATGGGAAACTCCTGTTCCCCATTACCTAATCGAGTTGTGGATTCAGTAAGTAATTTTAGATTTATATATATAAAGAACAACACTTAGCAATCTTTTTTTGGTGTTTTTAATTTTTATTTAATTTGATTAAATTTCAATTTAATTAAATTTCAGATTCTTTTATAATTGTGACTGGAAGGAAATGTTACAGTTCTCACTAATTTTCATAAATACAGTATATGATGCAAACACAGGTTTGGATGCAATTGGTGCATTCCATTCAAATGTTATATTGCAATATGTTGCAATTAATTAACATCGTGTACGTATGTTCACAATCCCTTTAATTTATTCGATCTGCATAAAATAATTTAATGTTATGTCAATAAAATAAAAAAAAATTGTTTTTATATTTTTTTTTAATTTTTCTGCTAAACAAAACTAATAGTCTAGTTCTTAACACATGGTGTTCTTTGACAGGTGGCTCTCTGTGACAGTTTAAAAATGTTGTAGGTGTTCGGACAAAAATGTATTTACTAATATTTAAATAAGTAAATTGAATACAATAATAATAAATGTTATATGACACTGACATATGGTATGATATCAATAAGTCCTCCTAAAAAGGACTTAAAAGCGTGCAAATTACTTAAAAACTAATTAAAATATATTGTATTTAAAAATTAGTTGAAGAATGTATTATATAAAGTTTATTAACAGACATTTATAAAATATAGTTTAAGTTTAACAATTAAACGAATATAAACAACAATACAAGTGTTTTAAAAAATAAATATTATTTATTACGTCCTTGAAACGTTAATGTATCCAACTAATCAACAATCAAAAAATAATACCATGTTTTACACCGATAACACGATGCTATAAATAGATTAGTTTGTAGGTTAATTGAAGGTTGCAAGAGGAATAAACCCAAGCTTTACCTGAAGCAAGACTAATTGATCTGTTACCTCAGAGAAACTTTTTACTCTAAGTACAAAAGAGATTAAGTTCAACATCTGTCTAGTAAAACTGCCTCACATAAACTTTGTGTGAACAGGTTTATGAAGCTATTATATATTAACTAATTTTTCCTTCTTTGACACTAAACAAATGTTCTGAGACTTCCCTAATCTTATGATATGTTTACTCGTACTAATGTTTATTAACACTGACATTTGAAAGTATTTTTGACATTTAGTTTTCTAATTAGCATAATACGTGTTGGTACATATTCAGTATAAGTAAATGTTACACAACACAAATATATTACAAGTACAAAATGCACAAATATTATGGTGATCGACTTTGGTGAATCACGCTTACCTTCCTCAGACCAGAGGGATTCACAAAAGAATCTTGTGATAAGAACATTTCTTATCACAAGAAAAAAGATAAGAAATAGGAATACATTTTACAATCACAAAGATAATAAAAGGTTTCTTTTATTATCATTGTATTATGATTATATTATATTTGTGTTCTTTATTATCTTATTCTTATTATGAAGATAATACGCACATTTCTTATCACAAAAAAAGATAAGAAATAGAAATACATTTTATTCCATTTCTGTACTTTTGCATTTTGTACTTGTATTGTAATATATTTGTGTTGTGTGACGTTTACTTGTTTTGACATTTGTAAATGACTGCCTATTTTTTACTGACAAGCAACTCATGCCTAGATAGCAATTGTTTATTTAGCCATATAATGTCGCCCCTAATGCTACTATATATAATTTTTGTTGTAATAACTGTTATTATAGCAACAACAATAACAGTTATTACTGTATTTATAGAAACCATGTTAAAAACTTAAATGTTTTTTTTACTTTGAAACAAAACTTACATATTTGCTCACCTTAGCTCCCAGCTGTTTGGACATTTAATTTAAATTACAAATTGTACTGACTGAACAATTTATAATTTAATTTGTTAAATTGTCAGCTGGACATAGGCGAGAGGTGAGGAGGGGGCTCTTTTATGAAAACATTACCCTACTTAAACAGTGACAAAATTCAAACTTAAAAACTTGAAATGGAATAGTGGCAGAAAGTTGCCTCATGCCAAATAGAAAACACCCTAAAAATTTGATTCTGATTGGTTAGTGTCTTGAGGTGCCCCAAGCTACCTAAAGATGTCATATTTCGCTAAAAAAACAAACAAATATAAAAATTCATAAAAATTTTAATAGCTTAAATATTTAAATGGAATAGTGAATATATTTTTGTTCAAGCTCTATTTAGAACATGTAAAAAATGTGTAGTGTGTAAAACTTTGTTTGTAGGTGTCCCAAGAAATCTCTATAATTATCTCTTTAAGAAAATGTTCTTTTTTTTACAAATGTAACTACACAAATTTACATATCTAAATTTCAGTAAAATCAGGTATAGTATATAATTGTTGATAAATCGGGATATTTGTTTTTGCAGTTAGTTATGTTGGATAAACTGGTCCTTCTGTGTGGATTCTGTTGGATAAACTAGTGACAGCTGTGTTTACTTTAACAGCATACTACTTTTCACCACACAGAAAGCACATTTAGATTTTAGGTTATGTTTAGTTGATACTAAAAGTGGTAGTGTTGTGTTTATAAAAATAAGTTCTTACACTTAATAACAGTAGTGTTTATAAAAACTTAATAACAGTTAATGTGTTTATTTTATTTCTCAAGGCAATATGGAACATAAGGTTCAAGTAAAAACTAGAAATGTGACAGTATGTCCTGTATTCGGCTTCCCTCAAGACTTGAAGGACACATGTCTCCCTACATACAAAGAGTTAATGCAGTGTTATTTGTTTGAGAGAAATCGTTCCCCATCGTTTCAAATAAGAGTTTTGCAGTTGAATCGAGCCTATCATGACAAATACAGGTGTATTATGAAGCCTTACAAAGAGCGAAAGCATGTTTTAAGCCATCAAGAGAAACTTAACACTTTCATTAACAATTCTCAAATTTTACGAGTATTTGATATTAGTAGCTGTAAGTGTAAAGATTTTAACACGTGTTCTTGTGAAAAAAATTTCAAGGTTCCACAGGAGGAAAGACAATTTTTGATAGATCAAAGAAGTGAAAGGAAGATGGTTATTGGATCAATTGATGGTGTAACAACTGCTAAAAAAATTAAGAGGGCAGAACGAGCCCTGAAGGAAAAAATCCGTATATCTTGTTCTCTATTTTGTAACAAGTTGACTGAAGTCCAAGTTGAAACTACTGAAGAGCTTACTGACGAGATGGAAGAAGACAGCATCATAAATATTAATTCTAATCTTGAAAATACTGGTAAAGGCGATTATAATGCCGAACCTATTCCTGGCTGTTCAAATTCTTCTTCTCAACATCGATCTTCAGTAGGACAAATGAGGTTAAGTTTACCATCCCTAGCCCTTGCATGTGACCGCACTGGTGTGTCTGACAGAGCAGCTGCTATGATCTCATCATCTGTTTTACAAGATGTTGGAATTATCTATAATGACAACATAGGCTTGGTAGTTTATCGATCCAAGATTCGTCGGGAAAGATCCAAAGTACGTAATGATTTACAAAAAGCGAACATTGAACCAATAGTTGGCCTATACTTTGACGGGAAAAAAGATAACACCTTAGTTCAAGAATTAAAGGGAGATAAATTTCACAAAAAAGTAATTAGTGAATCGCACTACTCTATAATTGGTGAACCAAACAGTGTTTACGTTGGACATGTTACTGCGAGATCTGGAAAAGCTGAAGATACAGCGAAAGATGTTTTACAATATTTAAACGAAAATAATGTTGACTTATCTAAAATGTGTGCAGTAGGTTGTGATGGCACTGTTGCAAACACTGGGCCAAAAGGGGGAATAATTCGTCACATAGAGCTTGACCACAAGAAACCTTTACAGTGGTTTATATGCCAACTGCATGCTAACGAACTTCCTTTACGACATTTGCTTACTCACTTGGACGGGGAAACTACTGGTCCCAAAGGCTTCTCAGGACCTATTGGAATGCAACTGAGAGAGTGTGAAAAGTTACCTATAGTAAACTTTGAAGCAATAGAATCAGAAATACCAGTAGTTGATAACAAGTCTGATTTAAGCACAGATCAAAAATACTTGTATGATATAATGAACGCTATTAAAGAAGGAAGCTGTGCCATTGACTTATCAAATAAATATCCAGGTCACTTGTCACATTCTAGGTGGCTCACAACAGCGAACAGAATTTTACGTTTGTATGTCTCAACAGAAAATCCAGATGAAAATCTAATCACACTAACAACGTTTGTCATGAAGGTTTATGGACCCATGTGGTTTAACATCAAAATAAACCCAAACTGCACCAATGGATTACAACATGTTATGGATACTATCAGAAAAAGCCGTTACCTAAGTGAAAACTTGAAAAAAGTAGTGGACCCTGTGATTCAACGTAATGCTTATTTTGCACATCCTAAAAATATTATGTTAACAATGTTAGCTGATAATCGTGAATTCATTAGAGAACTAGGATTTCGCAGAATATTGAAAGCCCGTACTTCAAATCCAGAGTGCGTTCAGCAGTTTAAAATACCTACTTTGAACTTTGAGGCTACCAGCTATGAGGACCTGGTTTTTTGGGCCGATCTGAGTGTAACAGAACCCCCTCTTTTGGCAAAACTAACCAATGATGAGTTAAAAGACATTGTTGCAAATGGTTTGAAAGTGAAACTCCCGTGTCACACTCAAACAGTGGAACGGTGTGTTAAACTTGTTTCAGAAGCATCAGAAGCAGTTTGTGGCTCAGTAGCTAGAGATGGATTTATACAAAGCAAACTAGCCTCACGAAAGAAGATGCCATGTTTCGAAACTAAAAAGGACTATAAATTGTAGTTTATATACGTCCTATTAGCTTATTTGTACCAATAAATAAGAAATTTCTTATTTATTTGTTTTATTAGTATCCTTAGAATTAAATCTATACCATTACAACAGTAAGCAAAATAGAACAATTTTCAAAAAATATGCATTTTGTAGATTTTTTGGGGCACCTACAAACAAAGTTTTACACACTACAAATTTTTTACATGTACTAAATAGAGCTTTAAAAAAATATATTCACTATTCCATTTAAATATTTTAATTATTAAAATATTTAGGAATTTTTATATTTGTTTGTTTTTTAGCGAAATATGACATGGCACCTCAAGACACTAACCAATCAGAATAAAATTTTTAGGGTGTTTTCTATTTGGCATGAGGCAACTTTCTGCCACTATTCCATTTCAAGTTTTTAAGTTTGAATTTTTTCACTCCACCCTATTAAACAGTTCTTGAGTAAGTGTGAAATATCTATTATTACTAAATAACAGCTGATATTTATTATTGTAATATTTGTTATTAATGTGCTTAGTAGCAACACTGCCACGCGCACCGACTAATGTTAAATCTAGTACATTCACCAACCAAACTGTTTTTATTGTTTATTAGTGCCGTGTGCAAGTACTTCCAGTCGGCATTTCAATATTCAAATATATCCAAGAATAACTTAAATTTCCTCCAAATTTTTCTCGAGTGAACTGTATAAAGGTAAATATAAACAGTTGACAGTACTGCTAACTGTTTCTAATTCTTATATATGTTTTTCAGCTTACAAACTACTCTTCATTTTCTATGCACTTCGACCGAACGCCGGTTGATTTACTTTTTTCTTTCTTTTTTTAAAGAAAAAATTATGGTCTTATATTCTTTTTGAATGGATGAGTGATATATTATAAATTCTTACATCGTTCTTTGAATTTTAACATTAAAATGGATATTTGTGGAATTCAATAAGTTTTATTTAACTATCTTTTTTCATCGTGTACGTTTTTGATAAGGTCCAGGTTTATTACTATAAATTTATTAATCTCTTAGATTTTTTTTAACCATGTGAATTTTCTTTTGGTACAGAACTAAACATTTCCGTACTTGGTCACTAAAATGGTTTGTCGATAATTTTTCAAAACAAAAATCTAATTTAAGCGTTAAGAAATTACTCTAGATAAATTGCTTCCATTAAAATCACCAAATGTCAGTGTTAGAATAATAACTTCATGGAACAAATCATTCTGTAGACGATCAAAACGTTATAGACATAATAGATGTTTTTATTATCATAAAAATACATATTTCAATAAAAATTTCATATATAACAATGTATCTCACGCAAACTATACAGAGCGTGGTTGTTGTATATAAACCATGTATGAAGGATGTGTGTAAGAGTTTTAATTGGCAACCCAAGTACTTGCGTACGAGTTTGCATCTCATCAATAGACCATACACCTTTCGTACTTCTCATTGCTGCTAACTTTGGTTCGATTACAGAACGCTAATGAATTTGTAATACAAAAATAAACTGTATTGAAATATATTAAGTGGTTTACTTACTTCCCATTAGCATATCGTCAGTAATTTGTTTTCATAAAACTCAACCGTTTTTAATAATCACGAATGAATAAAACTCGGAAACAGATTTACAAGCAATCTGTTTTTAGTTGTGGGGTACTTTTTCCCTAGTACTTTTTTTAGCTATGGGGAAAAGTAACCTCAATGAATTCAAATTGGCGAATGCACTTAAGGCCAATGCAGTGATTAAGGGATATTAGTTTTAGTTTTAGTTTTAGTTTAAAAGGGGATATGTAGTTGGTCCAGCCAACCCTTGCAACGAAGCCTAAGGCTTTTTGTGCCAATCCCGGTGCCTAATCGTCGTAAAGCTGGCTGCCCTTGACCAAGTCAAGGAGCTTCTTCACTAGATTGGTAATTTCCAACTGTCCCCGAGGTGAGCCTTCAAAAAGTGCCCTTCTTCTGGCACCAAGAGCCTCACACTCCAGGACAATGTGTTCTGCCGACTCTTCGTCCTCCCCACAGAGGCGACAGATGGGATCCTCCGCAAAGAGTCCCACCGTTCTTAAATGCCTCCGGAATTTGCCGTGGCCGGTGATGAGTCCCACCACCAGCCTAACGTGCGATTTCTTTAGTCCAAGAAGTGACTTTGTCAACTTCTGGGAGGGCTTCTTGACAAGAACCTTGCCGAGTCTTTGCCCTGGGAACCGCCGCCATCTTTCCAGATGTCTGGCGCTGACCCAGTTTTTAATTGCTGCTTTGGCAGCTGCAATCGAAACGCCGCAGGCCGGCTCAGGACCAGTGAAGGGCTTGAGAGCCCCCTCCCTAGCCAAGGCATCGGCCCGCTCGTTGCCTTCTAGTCCCCTATGTCCTGGGATCCATTCCAGCGAGACCTGGTTTCTTGATCCCAGGATACTGAGGGTCTCCACGCATTCCCAGACTAGACCAGACGAGACCATCCAGGAGTCCAGAGCCCCTAAGGCCGCCTGACTGTCTGAGAGGATGCGGATGTATTTCCCACAAACCCCTCTCTCGACCGCCTGGGCGGCACAATGAAGGATTGCGGTGACTTCAGCTTGGAAGACGGTGCCATACGCTCCCAGGCTCACGCTAGCGTTGGTCCTAGGGTTGCCAGTATAGACGCCAAATTCAGCTCTGTTGCCCATTCTAGACCCGTCTGTGAACCACACAACACGGTCGTGAGAAGAAACCGGGCTACCAACACCGTCCCAGTACTCCCTCGACCTGAGGTCCACAGTATAGGGTCTAGCGAAAAGGAGCTTAGTCCCAACAAAGTCAGACTTCATTGAGAGTATCTCGTCATTTACTAGATTGGTCACTGAGGAGTGACCTGTGCAGGACCCCCTCCAGTGGCCAGTCAGCTGAAGCCTATAAGCCGCCGCCCGAGCCTCCCCAATAATGAAGAGATCAAGGGGCGGCAGGTTGAGAAGAACCTCCAGTGCAATAGAAGGGGTCGACCTAAAGGCCCCTGTCATGCACATGGAGGCAAGTCTTTGTAGGCTAGAAAGCCTACCCCGGACTGTTACCTGGTTGACCTTAGGCCACCAGATCAAAGCCCCGTAAGTAATTTGTGGTCTGATGACCGCTGTGTAAAGCCAGTGGCAGACATGGGGTGACAGGCCCCATGTAGAGCCCACACAGCGCCTAGTGGTCACAAAGGACCCCTTAGCTCTGCGGATGACTTTATCAAGATGCAAGTTCCATGTCAGTTTCTGATCAAGGATTACTCCCAGATACTTAACCGACGATGAAACAGGCAGAGACACTCCACCAAGGGCCAGGCCTCTGAAGGAGCCCTGAACCCTTTTCCTGGTGAAGGGAACTATTACTGTCTTGGAAGGGTTTATTGCAAGCCCTTCTCGTACACACCAGGAGTTCACTGCTTCCAGACTGTCGTTCATGATGTCCGTAACAGTGCCCTGGTACTTGCCACGGACCAGTAGGACAAGATCGTCCGCATAGCCCTGTATGAAAATACCCTTATCCGTGAGGCTGACTAGGAGATCATCCACCACCAGGTCCCACAGGAGGGGTGACAGAACTCCCCCCTGCGGGCATCCTCGGCTCGCAGAAATCTCCACCTCACTTAGAAGGGTTGATTGAATTCTTCTGCCCCGTAACATGTGGTCGACCCACCTACAGATGGTAGGCTCTACACCACGTTGTCCCAGCGCACGAATAATTGACTGATATGAGGTGTTGTTGAATGCCCCCTCAATATCCAAAAAAGCTCCTAGAGCAATTTCTTTGTTCTCCAGGGAATGTTCAAGGTGCCTGACCAAACAATGGAGGGCAGACTCACAAGACTTCCCCGGGAGATACGCATGTTGATTTCGATGTAAAGGGGAGTCTTTAAGCGCCCCTTCTCGAATGTGAGATTCAACGAGTCTCTCCATGGTCTTCACCAGAAACGAGGAAAGACTAATTGGCCTAAAGGATTTGGCGTTTGTGTAGTCGCCACGACCCCGCTTAGGAATGAAGACTACTTTGCTAACCCTCCAAGACTGAGGAATATACCCGAGGGCAAGGCTCGCCCTGAAGATTTCGCAAAGTAGAAAGTGGAGGTTCGGTGGGCCCTTCTGCAACAGTGCAGGAAAGACGCCATCGCCTCCTGGGGATTTAAATGGGCTGAACTTGTCGATTGCCCATTTAACTTTGGAAACGGTGACTATACGTCTAGCTTGCCTCCAGTCCTCTCGAGTTGCCCTAGGTATAGGGCTAGTCTCTCGAGGGCCAGAGACATCCAGAGCATCGTCAACGATATTCCCTGGGAAGTGACACTCCAGAAGGAGCTTGAGCGTTTCACCAGGTAAAGTTGTCAATTCCCCTGAGCTGGTTCTAAGACTGCCCATGGGGTTGATAGGTTCGCTAGCCAAGATTTTCTGGATTCTGGCTGCCTCTTTGATGGAGTCAATGCCCCTACAAAAGGTTTGCCATGAAGCCTTCTTGGCATCACGAATGGATGAATTGTAGTCGTTCAGAGCTAGGCGATACTCTTCCCGACAGTTGGCCACCTTAGAGCGGTTAAAAAGCATCCTAACGCGCCTATTCTTAGCTTCCAGGGATTTTGACCACCACCCGATTTTTGATCTAGGCGGTGTGTTTGAAATTGGACAGTTGTCGTGGTAACTTTCGAGGATCGCGTCCTGTAAACAGGATGCCGCCTGTTCTAATTCCACGACAGACCTTATACGTACTCTGCCCCCCCCCCCCGGGACCCAGTCCCGCAATTGCCGAGAGTTCCGTAGCATAGGACTCCCAGTCCGTCCGCCTTGGATTACGGTGAGGAGAGGAAAGGGCTGACATTTTAGCCTTGATATCAAAACAAATGTACAGATGATCAGAAAGAGAGGGTTCGTCAGAGACCCGCCACTTGTCAATGAGGCCTAGAGTGACCGCATTGCAAAGGGTCAGGTCTATGACTTCTGCTCTGATTCTGTTACGAAATGTGGGTTCGTTGCCCCGATTTAAAATATAAAGGTCATAATTTACTATGAAGTTTAATAGGTACTCACCCCTCCTGTTGGAGTCAGATGATCCCCATGCTTCATGATGTGCATTGGCATCGCAGCTGACCAGAAGGTGCCGCCCACCAATGGATTGTTTCTCCACCAGGGCTTCAAGTTCCCTGGAAGGAGGTGGATCCTGAGCATCATAGGGAAGGTACACAGAGCTGACAATGAACTCCCTATGCCCTTCCTCAGTGCTCAGTGTAATTCTCACTGTCGTGATGTCCCTGGAACAGAAATCAAACAGAGGAAATACTTCCATACCATTGCGTACCAAGATACAAGTCCTAGCATTATTGGTGGAACAATAAGAAATTATCTTACCTTTTGCATCGGCCAGTCCTGCAATTCTGCCCTTGTGTAACCAAGGTTCTTTAATCAAGGCCAGGTCGATGTTGTGTGCAGTCATAGACTGACAGAGGGCTGCCGAAGCAGCCCTACTGTGGTGCAGGTTGGCTTGAATCACCCTTGGCATTGTCCCTAGCCAAAACGACCACCGAGACCTGCCAGAGCCCCAACCTCAACTTATAGCTCCTGGCCTTAATGGCTGAGAGAACGTGGTCATCCACCAGGCAGACGAAGGTCTTTGCTCCTTCCGGATCGACCTTTCGACTGATGATGGTCCATTCTCCCACATTCAGTTCCTTGTTTTGTTCATCAACAAGCTTCAGAATTCTGGACTCGTCCATCCTTCCGAGCTGCTTAGGCGTCTTAAAAAGCACCTTGGTAGCCCGTAGGATGTCCTTTCGGTCACCGATCCTGAACTGAGCCCCCTCCCACAGTTTGAGAGAGGGAACAGTTGCCGTGATCCATGTTTTTGTCTCCTCGTTTTCGACGGAGACAATAAGAGCACCTCTCTCCATGTAGGAGTTGGTGAACAAGGGGAGCTCACCACTGTCCAGCAGGCATATCGACTCAACCAGAGCAGTCTGGATGATGTTGCCTTGCTCTTCAGTGAGCTTGCTCTCCGGATAATTAGGTGGCACAACCGCCACCTTGATGGACTTTAGAGCTTCCAGGAAGGTCTGAGAAGAGGTTCCCTGGGAACCTCCCTCGGCCTTCCTTTATCTCTTCAGATCCCTCTGAGCCTCCGAGGGAGAGGGGGTCAAGCCCTGCGGGCGTGCGCGTTTAGCGCCACCTTTAGGGCCGTCACCCCTCGCCTTAGGAGTCGCTCCCCTCCCGGTCTCCGCAGTTGAAGAGGTCGAGCTCTGCGGGCGTGCGCTTTTGGCGCCACCTTTGGAGCTCTCACCCTCCGCCTTAGAAGTCGCCGAAGAGG
Organism: Stictocephala bisonia; assembly: GCA_035578905.1. Taxonomy (NCBI): domain Eukaryota; kingdom Metazoa; phylum Arthropoda; class Insecta; order Hemiptera; family Membracidae; genus Stictocephala; species Stictocephala bisonia. Next base: position 85,643 of record JAQJVL010000341.1, on the reverse strand, counting down.
CTTTCTTCAGGGGACGATACTTAGCAGGGTCCCATTGTACACCCTGCCGAGCAAGTCTCTCCCTAAGGAGTTTTTTCCTCTGATTGCCAGGAATCTTTTTCCTGGCTATCTTCATCCTATTCAGGGCCTCAGCAGTCCTATCAAGCTGATCAGAGCCTGGGCCCCGAGGAAGGATTTTATCGGGGTCGGAGAGCGACACGCCGCCCCCCCCCCCATTGAACCCCTGACCCGAGCACCGGGGACTTCAGGCTGGCCAGCTTGGCTGCCTTCGTTCCCCGTGCCAAGGTCCTTGTCTGAGGACTCTGGGCGGTCCTCAGCCAAGTTCGATTCAGAATCGGAGAGAGATGAGTCCCCCCCCGACGTCGATTTGGCCCGAGCAATGGAAAACAAGGGCTGGCCGGTGTGGCTGCCACTGCTTCCATGCTCGGTTCATCGCCTAAGGACTCAATGCGGTCCTTAGGTAAAGGTTTTGTTGGTTTTGTTTTGTTCGGATCCATATGGAGTCCCACGAGTAGCTAGGGAAATAAATGGTCTAGCCCCGACAGAGCCCCGCATGCCAGGGTA
>JAQJVL010000341.1:37579-80079 GCA_035578905.1 Stictocephala bisonia | reverse complement strand
CGCATATTTTATAGGATTTTTTGTCAGGTCAATACAAACAAATAATACCATATAACATTTATCCTTTCTCGATTTGTTTTCTGTGTGTTTGTGTTTTTTTTTATTAAAATTTTTTACAAACAATTGGATATCTCAAAAACCATTCGACATAAAATACTGAATTGTGGTTTGAAAGTTTTTCTTAAAAAGACACATTTTATGTAAAATGGCTGCATATCTAAAGATACCATTTTGAAAATTGCGGCTGTCTAAAAATGTCAAAGTAAAATATTTGAAAAATTATGAATTTTGCCCAAAAATATTATGGTACTATATGTATATATTAAATTACGCCAAATCCAACGGTATTTCATTGAAAATATTGAATGATAAATAACATAGAAAACTTGTTTTGTGACTGAAAGCATTCTAAAGAATCCTTATATGACAATTCTTTCAGTCACAAATAATAAGTGTTCTGTGCTGTTTGTTATTGGATATTTTAAATTGGCACACTGATTAATTTGGCGTAATGTGGTCTATAAATGTTGTGTCTTAACATTTTTAGATTTTTTTATATTTGACTTTGAAATTATTAGACAGCCGACATTTTAAAACTGTATTTTTATACATGCAGCCTTTTTACATAGAATGTGTCTTTTTAAGATCGACCTTTATTGCAAAATTCAGTATTTTAAGTCAAACTGTTTTTAAGATATTCAAATTGTTGTAAAAAACACATACAAACACACAAACAGAAAACTAATTGAGAAAGGACACATGTTATATGGCATTATTTGCTTATATTGACCTGACAAACAATCCTCTAAAAAATGCGACAGTTGAAGCTGAACACCTAAATATCTTATTACATAATCATCCAAGTTCTAACCATGTCTGTGGATAACTAATTACTACAAGTATTGTAACAATTGTTAATTGTTACATTATAATTAAATTAGAAAATTGTATTTAAAAAATGTCAAATATTGTAAGAACTGAGAGGTTTAGGAGTTTGGTTTGTTTTCCAAAAGTTTTCGATATAAATTCTCCAAATTTTGTGAAAAATTCAGAATCTTCCCCTTTCAAATAAAAAAGTAGTTTTTCCCATATAAAATAGTTAAATAACCAGTATTTTCACGTCTGTTAATTTCCTGTCAATTTCATGCTACATTTTTTCTGAAGGCAACATGTTTGGTGAGCCTTACCTGTTCAGATGTCCTGGTTTAGAGGGTTCTAATTGGTTGGTTTAGCTTCTAGAGTTAAGTGGGGGTAAGTCCGTTGGTGGAAGGGTTGCGGGCGTTCGGCAGTTCTGCGACATCTTCCTGAGTGTGACCACGTGCGATCCTCTTTCGAGTACACGGCGACTTATACCGCTTTCGGTGTTCTTTACCGTAGCGGCAATTTTTTCTTAGTTCGCGTGTGAGTGATTGGTTGAATGCCGGTCGAGCTTTTTTGTGGTCACTTTTCGATTTGAAACCTCCAGGACAGCTACATCTCCCGGAGGCAATTTTAAGTTTTAAAGCAATTCTAAAGCAATTTATAAAATTTAAGGAATTCAGAAAATGTATTACAATTTTGAATTTTTTGATTTAAAAGTTTAAAGAAATTTATTAAAAAAGTCAAATAAGTAAAAAAGTTTCTGGTCTGAAGATATTTAATTTATTATTTTGGAAGAGTTGTTTTAGTTTATGTATGTTCCATTGAGTCAATAAAAGAAGAGATTTATATTTTCGTTTTTATCATTATTTGTAGAACAAACCAATATTTATTTGTTGAAGTAATTTATAAGAAGATAAATAAAGAAAATTTTTTATCATTGAAGAAGTTTTATTTTAATCTCTCATTTAAGTTTGTTCAACATATCAAAAATAAATAGTACAGTAGCTTTAATAAGGTATGTACTTTTAGGTACATTTGGAAAAATGTTAATTTTCCATCATTTATTTGAAAATTTCCCTTAACTATTACCACCATTACAAGACACCCTATCCACTATACCCATACATTTTACATTACACAAATGTATGGTAGTTAAAATCAAACTTGCTCCTTAAAATTTTTTATTACAGGATCTCCTGACACGTTTATTTTTCCACCACTTTTTATTACCCTTACAAATTAATATGCAACACCAAAAGTTATGTGATTACACTTAAACCATTGAATTGAGTTAAATTCTATAGATGCCTAGGAGAGTTGTTGTATTTTATTTCAAGTGAGATATATACATCACTTTCCAGTTATATTTTAGTATTATTAGCATTACTTTTTTCATTCAGTTCTTAGACTTAAAACGACTTTCAGTGTTGCTTGGACATGAAGCCAGTAAATTGAAAAACTGCTTGTTCAATGTGATCTGTCTTCACCATTCACTGGACGACTTAATTGTCCCCTTCCTCGTCGTGAAACGAAACATCGTTTCCAGTGAATTTATAGCTAAAGACTTTCTTTTCAACTTAGTTCCCTGATCTTGCAATTCGGTATCAATAGACCAATCACGTTTCTACTAGGTTTTTATACTTTAACTCAAAGCAACTAAGCCAAATTAAATTCTTAATAAGTTATATATAGTTTTTAATTATCTACGCTTAATTTAATATTAACAATAAAGTGTACCATAAATCAAAATTTTTACAGAAAGCAAATAATTCTTCATTTGCCTAACCTTTTGCAGTAAATCCCTGCAATATTTTCCTTAAAACAAGTTCTAAAGAAGGAGATCCTTACAGTTCCTCTAGTTCTGATACCAGACAAACATTAATTGTATCAATTCATGTTTGCCTATATGTATGCATAAACCCACGATAAATAGCGGGCGGACAGCGCATGCGTGACAGATTCTGCCTCCACCCTCCCCCACTACACGCAGTCACCTGATGATATAGTATCGGTCAGCATTTCCAATTCTCTTTCTACTCTCCACATAGTTTTATGTTAGATCTGCTATTATGCTGTTAAATCAGTTTAATTTATTTATCTTAATATATCGTTCTAAATGCGACTGACAAATTAATTACATACAAAATTAATACTTTAATTCACAGTTTTAATAAAATAATCAAATTTTAAACAATGTGTATTTTAAATTTTACAATCGATGGAGTCAGCTGATATAACTTAAAATATATTACAACGGAACAATTTTAACAATATATTTCTTAAGAATATGGGAGCAGTACAGTATGTATGTAATAAAGACCATCCATAACTTTGTAAGGCAATACTTACTTCCAATAACAATTGATTTATGCTCTGGAGCTAAGTTATGTTATCTCAAACAATAAATATAATGTATATAATAGCTAACAACAGGCACAAATCCCACCCTCTCTAAAAGAAATGTAATATTAAATAAATACTTATTTATTTAGACCATTTCATTCAATTTCTGCGTTCAGGTAAACCTTTGTTTGTATTAATAAATTAAATAGACATATTCTGATTTATTTGGGATTTTTTTAGTGACAAAGAGAATAAAAACTTCTAAATGTTTCCAAGAATGGTAGTAAATTGAATCATTTTGTACTTTTGTTAGTCTTTGCCTTTGCTAAGTTAGTTGTCATTGCGTTTCGTTAATGTTGTTTAATAGATCAATCAGTGTTTATTGGTCATAACTAAAGTGAGTTATAATTGAAAAGAGTTATTATATATGTTAATATAAATTGTGTGTTTAAAGCCTTACTTACCATGTTCATTATTTTACTTATATTATTATGTCTTATATACTTATTATATATTATTATATATTTACTTATATTATTATTGTTCTTGAAAAAGTAAGTTTCGTCAAATAAAATTATTTAAAAACTCTTCCCAATTAGGTTTTAGTTCATAAACAGTAAATTGATAGCCCAGTTGTTCATTCAAACAAAACATGTTTCCCCACGTGCTTGCCTTAAAGTATGAAACTTCTAAGCATTATGATGAAGGGTCACGTGTTTAACAGTAATTTAGAATAGGTTTTTGCATGTTTGTTATTAATTATGGTTAGTTAATTTATTAAGAAGGTTTTAGAACAATTTTGCTGAATACAATTGTGTGGAATAATTTACAAAGACATTTGCACTAAAGGAGATTTAACTCTTCACATAACACCCTATTATCACACAAAGAGAGGAGGGACGTTAATTACCACTACAAATTTTATAATGTTATTCTTATACAAATTTCAATAATATTTATTGATTTGTATTGTGCTATATATTATTTGTATAGCTTTTTTACATTCCATGAATTTTTTTTTTCTTAATTAATCATTATTTTTCTATTTATTTTATACATGTGTGTACATGAGTTTCTACGATGTATTTTTCGGCAGATAGTGTATCAAGAATCTAAATCTGTTTATGCTTACAACGCGTTTTTATTACAAAGTTTAACCTTTCCATTTACTATTTATTTAACATTCTACCTTCAGTCACAGTTCCTATTCGAAATAGTTATTTATAGTGAGAAATTAAAATAAACAATTTTTGTGGTTCAGATGTGATGATTAAAGATTTTTATTTACTCATAAAATAACTTCAAAGAATAAAAAAATCATATAAAATTTATTCCGTTTATAAATTATTCATTTAAGCACAATTTACTTGTTTAAATTATTCTACCATAGATTCTAATTATAGAGATGTTTATATATTTCTAAGAGAAAACATTAAATAAATTGAAGAAACCTTTCCATTTCAGCTCAGATAATAATGAAAAGAAGCCTTAAAATACTTCTCGCAAAGAAACCTCCTTTGAATATTATGAAAGCCATTCAAGAACGTTTACTAGGAAATTTGAGCTTCTAATCTCTATTCATAATAGTTTTTCGTTACGGCCCTGTTTTTAATCGTAATATAAACAGGCAATCAACTTCAGTACCTATTTCATTTGTATACAAACCACGGGTGGTTGTAATTTCACAATTGTGTTGTCATGTAAAACATATATGCTAAACAAATTATGTGTCGTCATTTTTTTCTGGAATCAGGTTTAAATAATTATAAATGTATGTAACCTGCAATTAATGTTACCAAAACATGAGCTCTGGTACAATTACGACTGAGGATAAACTAACTTAAACACCTGCGAAGATATAAAAGAAGTCATAGTTTTTGTTATTTTGTCACTGATATGGCTATTTATATCTTATAATATTAATATCAATATTATAGATTTTATTTAATATATCAAGGTATAGTTTATTTAATATACTATAACTCATCGGAAGTATGGATTTAGTTTAAAAATATATAAAGAGTGAAATGTAACGAGATCAATTACGTTACATTTCAACGCCGTAATCAACGTGTAAAAATAACTAATTAAGTTATTTTACACGTTTCAAACAAGAGCTTAACCGATTGCTCTAGACTTTGGTGCGCTAAGAGCACAAACCATATGTCACGACCGTACCAATAAACTGTACGTTTGTACGCAACTTAACTGAAATACGTTTTAAAATAATGGAAATATCATTTAATTTCAAGACTACTATTAATTTCAATACAAATTTGAATAAAAATGTAAATATTACGCATAGTGAAAACTAGTTATTTTTATTCCATTAAGGATAAAAGTTATCACACCTTGAAATAAAATGTTAAAATTCACAAGTCTTTTAGTGTAAAATTAAACTATAAAAACAATTGCGTCACTGTACATTTCATAGTTCTCTTAGCTTCTTATTAAGATACCTTAAAACTTGGATACACATAGTTTCTGCATCAACACCTTATACTGCTTTATCTAAGATCCATTTACAGATGCATAGAAAAGAGAGGTCAAATCGCAACTAGGTGCTGTGCTTTCCTAAGCTGTAGAACGGTTAGTGTCGACAACAAGATTTAAAGGCTTAAAGCATGCAAGTGCCCATCATGTGACTTGTCAGTATTAAATAGTTGTAATACTGACAATATTAGTATGTTTGGTAGTTTACATAAACTTGAATTATTTGTTTTCTATAATTTAAAATTGTATGATTGGTATAATATTATTGGAGATTTCCAATGCTTCAATTGTTTTAAAGAAACAAACACAACGTTTCGACAGATATTAAACTAAGTCGTCTTCGGGTGTTACTTACTACCTTAGTATGTAACATAGTACCATACTATGTTAGTATGGTTAGTACCATAGTCAGTGTATGGGTGAGTCAGTCCACAGTCTGTGTATGGGGTGGGGGTTGGTAAGTACTACAGTACGTGTTTTTCATTCATTCATTACCACAATCCGTGTATGGATCGGCGGGTGGGTCAGTACTACAGTCCATGTATGGGTGGGCGGATGGGCCAGTTCCATAGTCCATGCATGGCTAAGCAGGATGGTCAGTACCACAGTCCATGAATGGATGAGTAGGTGAATCAGTATCTCAGTCCGTGTATGGGTGGGTTTGGGTCAGTAACACAGTCCATACATGGCTGAGCAGGTGGGTCAATACCTCAGTCCGTGTATGGATGGGCAGGTGGGTCAGTACCTCAGTCCGTGTATGGCTGGGCGGGTGGGTCAGTACTACTGTTTGTGTATGGATGGGTTGGTTTGTTATTGAGGAAATGCGTAGTTAAAAATTACAACTTGTGTTCTCCTTAACCCATAATAATTTAAGAAAACCTTAAAAACTACAGGATTAAAGACTTGTTGGAATCTGACGTGTTGTTAGAAACATTATATAACACATATCACAATATAAAACAAAACATGAAATACAAAATATTAAAATGTTTAATAATAAAAAGTGAAGGTTACTAAATATCAAAAAATATTCAACTTATCCAAACAGGGTTCCAACTCTCCAACCAGGACGAGGGACTGGGTACCTCGAACCACAACACTCACTAGATAACCTCACCATGAACGTCAAAGACGATCATAAAAACTAATTTCAAACAAACACTAATGTAGTAAGTAACACCTGACGATGACTGGAATGTTTATACTTGTTGAAATGATATGTTTGTTTCCTTAAACACTAGAAGCATTGGAAATATCCAGTCATTTTCTAACAGTCACGAACAATCCAGTGTCAACAACAAACTTTTATACAACAGTTTACATTTTGTATCTTCTCCGTTAATTCACCACCACTACTTTTTGTGTCCGTTATTTCACCAACATTTGATAAATATTCTATTGCTCTAAAAACTGTTCCCCAATCATTTTTACATCCTATGTGGTATTCCTTATCCACTAGGAATCCGACATCGCTGGTCTTATCTTACCGCTTTCCACGGAGAGCGCATTCGGTGGTAATCCAATCATTGGAATTACCAGATCAGCTTTAGTAGTGAACTAACCTGACCTGACCTAACCTAACCTAACCCAACCGCAATTGTGATAGCAGAAGTAGTGGTAATGAATGAACGGGAAAGGTCCAAAATTTGTATTTTATCACCTTTACGATACTTCTTACAGCCTTCTCTTCTTAACCAGAGTAGAACTTGGTTGCTCTGATAATTATTTCTATACTCAATTCTTTTGGATACGATATTTATATGATCATGGGTTTGGAAAAAATATGGAAAGGAAAATAAAAGAATAGTATTTGAAAGTTAGTGTTACAATATCCTTTTGAAAATCCTTTCATTCAAATTCTTATACTTTATTATTTATTTTAATCTATATGTTAAATTTTAAGATCTGTTATTTTACATTAAATTATTTCAAACTTGTCAATAAGGTATGTGAAAATTACAAATGTATTGTTCAATTGCAGATTTTTAGTCCTGTTCAGCTAATCCTTGAGGAACATTGTTCTTTAATTACAGGATCAACCCCAGTACAGTATCCCTCCCTTAAAGCCACCCAATTAGCATTTTACGATAACCTCCTAGACCCTTTTTGTAACATCGATCCCTTTACAGACTATCAAGCTAACCTACTAAATAAAAAAATGAATAAAATATATAATTTTGGTTAAATAATAACACGTTTTTGGTTATAAGATAAAACAGAATGTCTGTTTTAGTGATTTTTTTATTTCATATTTTACTTGATACACGTATAGGTCATAAAGAGATACAATTAGCGTTAAAATGTTACTATTTCACTATAAAAATTTAAAGTAACTTTTAATTATCTAGAAAAGCAACTAGTCTGAATAGATTTTACAAAATGTTTTAAATAACGCATAATTACAAAGATCTACGAGCTTCAACTTGAAGACGATGTCTATTAGTAACAAATCACAAGAAAGTACTAACTAGCCTAACAGGCTAAATTGTAAATACATGTATAATTTTATACCTTCTTTAAGTTATTTAATAAAACGTTGAAATGCTCAGTTATATTTATTATACACTAAATATTTATTAATGTATATCAATCATTATTTTCTTTCCCAATCACTTTTCGAAGTTTCACAAGTTTTTTTTGGTCCCGTATTACGTTACAACTTTAATTTTATGTCTTACTAAACTTAAAATTAAAGCTAATATGTCACCTTTAAGTGTACTGATCACATCAAAACCATTTTATGTCTTACTAAACTTAAAATTAAAGTTAATATGTCAGTTTTAAGTGCACTGACCACATCAAAACCATTTTATGTCTTACTAAACTTAAAATTAAAGTTAATATGTCAGCTTTAAGTGTACTGATCACATCAAAACCATTTTATGTCTTACTAAACTTAAAATTAAAGTTAATATGTCAGTTTTAAGTGTACTAATCACATCAAAACCATATTATGTTTTACTAAACTTAAAATTAAAGTTAATATGTCAGTTTTAAGTGTACTGACCACATCAAAACCATTTTAAAAGTTCATATGGCCCTTATATTATGTTATAAATTTATAAATGTTTAAGTCATTAAATTAAATATATTTGTTATATTTGGTAAACTAACGATAGAATCAAAATCAATTTGATAAGTAAGATGGCTAAGTAATTAAAACAGTGTGATGTAGAAATAATACTCTATTATTTATGAACAGCTTGGCTTACCGAGTCAGATATAACTAACCATTAAACTAGGAAAAAAATTGTATAGTGTTTGTTTTGATATTTTAATAAACTATTTGAACAGCATGAAACGGAGGCACTTTTTATTTTCGTTAAAAACTGCATCCTCTTTCTGCGTGATTTCATGCACTTTGAAGTACAGCAAAGTCTTCTCTTAGTGCACATTTCTGTATTTATTCTACATAAACAAATTCAGCAAACACGCAGTAAAGTGAGGGCCTCTTCAAAGTACGAATAATGTACTTTCTCCCCCTCCACCATGTCTACCAACCCAACCACACAAAAAGCACTCGTCAATGACAGGTAATTACTGGATACTTCACCAGCCTGGCTCAACTTGTTCGTTACTTCCATAAAGAACGAGGGTACAGTCAATTAGGGATATAAATTAGTTGACTTTAATTACATTTTTATGAAATGTTTATGAAAACTCCAACATTAAATGAAAACTAATTTACTCGCTACATTTGAGTATCCAGCAGAAATTATGTGCTTGTTTATTATGGCAGAACTGAACAGCTCTTTGCAGATCGATGCTTAAAAAACATTATGATGAGTCCCTGAATTTTCACTTTATATAAAGGAAATTGATTTGCGAATGGAAACTGACCAATTAATCTATGATTGAAAACAATCTATTTTTCAACCAATGGTTTTAATTTTAACTATGCGCTTTAATTTGTGTAGTAACCAAATAAATAAAAAAAGAATGTAAACAAATAGTGAAAAAGGTTCTCGCTAATTCAAAACTGTTATTTACGAAGACAGCCATAAAGGTTCATGAAATATGATGAATATTATGATGACATGAGTGTGCTCAGTGGCCATTGATCGAAAGCTCTGGCGTACGGTGTTGTAAAGAAAACGCTTCATTGGGCAATCTACAAAAAATCTATAAAAAATAGAAATGTTGTGTATGAGATAATATAAATAAAATTAAAATCTATGATCATCCATTTTTCCTCATTCACAAATTCAAGCAAGCATATTTTCAGAGAGCTAAAGGTAAATAACTGAAAATTGACAACCACGTAAGTCGTCAAGGCATTGCTATGATTACAGCTGGCTAGTATCATCACGTCATTGGTTTTAACAGTCAAAACCTCTTTGATGTACCATAAATTTCCTACATTTGTTGAAGGATCGCTCTGAAGTCAAGTCGGATTATTCAGTCTATGAACTATATATGTGTTCAATGAACGTTTCAAACCAAACCACGTCAAAGAGCTAAAGATGAATCAAAAATCCCTCAATAAGAAAGATTTTATTCATTTCATTTCAAGAGACTTGAGCTAAGACAATTAATGTTGTGTCGAAATTTTATTCAAGATCAACTTGGTAAGCCGTGATCTTCTGAATCAGAGAGATCTCTCTGAATTCCCCGCTGATAATCTTTTAATTACAAAAAATTATACGACGGTATGAATAGTAAACAATTGTTTAGCTAGTTCCACTTTAAAAAATCTACAACACGTTGAAGATTACAAGAGATTGCAATGAGTTTTTAAGAAAAGTTGTTTCAAAATTCGTTTTTCACCAAGTTCCCACGACTTTACTATAGAGTAAAAGTTCCCACGACAATTTTAATGTTGATACGCTTAGGTTTCAAAGAGCCATAAGATTTCATTTAATAGCTTAGAATAAATAATTAAACCACAGTTTGAATCACATTAAGATAATTTGATGAAATTAAAAGCTGAGAATCAGTGTAAAAGTGTGAAATTAATGTTCTTTCTAAAAAAAATTAGGAACACTGAAGTAACGTAAAAAATTAACCATCAGCAGAGAGTTTGCCTACAGTTTCAACAATTGCTGTACAACTGCAAGAAAAACAAGAGCTATAACTACATATCGTTCCTGTTGATAGTCATATTTTGAATGAAAAATAACTTTAAGTGTACAGAAACGTTACTCAGAAATACAACTTCAATGTCAAGTGATATTGGATCAATGTCAATTTATTTAACTGATAAGTTTAGTGAATGTTTAAAGTAAAAGTTTTGTTCAGCTTATAGAAGGGTTTAAATATTTGTCTTCTTTAAGCTACAGTCGTTTCAAACAGGTTTCTCAACTAATAATTTATTTTTAAATGATAGTGTCAAACTCTTTCATCAAATTTCAAAATAGTCATTTTTTTATAGAATAAAATGCAACCATTACCAACTTATTGGAGGATAAATTCTTAGAACTACTTTTTATCAGAATATTGCATAATTCAGATGATATTAAAATGCTCAATTTAAAACAACTATAAAATAAAATCATAAACACAAGTAGAGCAAAGTATTTTAATGAAAATGTTGCGGAAAATGTCAAACAAGGGAAAAGTATTATTAGTGACCTTTAAGAGCAAATAGATTTAAAAAATGGTAATTCACATTCCGGAATATGTATGTGAAGATAACTTTGTGTTGTGCTTACTGTTTTTTCCAAGGATTTTAATTTGTCTTTACATAACACTCAGTTAAAATGTCAATATATTTTTATGTGTTAAGATGTCCTACTGATTTAGTTATACAGCTTAAACCAATTTGGTTAGACAACAACTACTGACAAATTTTTTTTAAAGACATTCAGAATGTATGCCTTAAAATCTCCATTAATACACCTAATAGCTAAATTCTATGTATCTTACCCTATCTTGACTTGACATAAATAAATAATATAAAATAAAAAATATTTTCAGTTTCTCAAAACAAAATGTAAAATGGTGGAGACATCCCCAATGTCTCGAAAACTTTGAATATGCAAATAATAAAAATGTTAGTTCACTAATAAATCCGACGTTTATTTTTCGTACGTTTTTGCGGCCATTTCAGATTTCAAAATTTATCCTGACTAGCATCTATAAATTTCGGTAATAATATACATAAATATGTTGTGTAAACATATACATCACAAATATATTTCGAAAGTGCAGTTTCAACTGCGATGTTATTGTGCCTTACGATTACTAACCTAACCTTTAACTTATTGTGAAATACAAGAAACACATACAGATTTAATCCCTTACTTAGTTAATTCCAACATTGCCGTTCATCATTACTCATACTTAAAGGACAAATCATAGAGATTTGGGCGAATATGAGGTGTGAATGAATGTGGATGAACGAGTGTAGTCATTGTTACTTACTAAAGTATTTTTCCTCAGAAAGAGCCAATTATTAATGACACAATAGCCTTGACAACTAAGGGGGTCTATGTGGAGTCCGAACCACGGAGTATAAGTCTGATTATCATCTAACTAACAAGCCGTATACTCAGTTCTCTTTCCAACGAAACATTGGGACATTGACTACTACCCAACATGGAGACCCAAGACTTCTCTAGTAGTGTCACTGTCGATGGCAACCATTGAGCGTGAACCATGAGGAGAGAGCAGAGAACCTATCGCATATAACCTCAACAGCACTTTGCCCCCAAGTAGGTGGGTTACAACACGGTGCCATTAGTGTCGACTATAACTCAAAATCTTGCGATTTTTAATTTTACTTTTATTTCAAGTAGGCTAATTCAAATTAAACCATAATTTCAAAAATATTTTGTTAGCTTTCCATATTACAATTGGATATTTAACATTATTTGTGGTCTAAGTTTGAAAAGTAATTTATTAAACCAATAAACTTTTATTTTTATTAGAAGCTTGCAAATAATGACGAAGATTTTAAAATATGTCTATATATAACACTAAATTACCTAAAGTCAAAGAGAAATAAGAGAATTTGAATTTATTAAGAACTAGGGGATAAGCCTGCACGCTTCGCGTGCCAACCTCGACTCTCGCTGCGCTCGATACACCTCGGCATGTGACTTTTTGACCTTAAGTAGATTAACTGTATAACGTTAAATCACAATATTAAATGTATTTACAGTATCTCACTCACACTAACTGCATTTCTAACTATTTAATATGTAGTATAAATACCCATTGTTATTACTTAGCCTATTTCACACGTGTCCATTTCATTTGCTTTCCTTTAACAGATGAAAATTAAACTCTTAATGCATCAATAGAGTAAGTAATGTTAAACGTACAAAATAAACATTTTTATTTATTTACAAAACAACTGTTATTAATTTACTAAAATCAACCCAATGTTATTCTTATGGAAAAATGAAATTTTGAGGAGCTGTTTGTACCCCGTAGGAGTGGAATTTCGAAAAATCTAATATATATATATATATATATATATAATATATATATATATATATTATAATAATATATATATATAGATTAAACTGATATGTTTATAGGAATTCTTAGTTTTTTCAGATATTACAAGAGTGTATTAGCGGAACCTAAACATAACTGTTGCCACTTGACTCCACTGTTGCGTAAAGAGTAACAAACAAAGCTCTGCCATACTAATGAAGTATCAAGTAATTAACTATCATTGACGAGGGTTTTTTTGTCGTTCGTAGAAACTAAGGAAGAGGGGAAGGAAGTGCACTCTTTCTCTTCTCTTTTGAAGGGTTGTTCACTCTACTACTGCGTGTTCACTGATTTGGTTTTCCGTGGAATAAATACATACATGTGCTGTAAAGAGAGTCTGCGCTTTAAAAAACGCGTAGTCCACCCAAAGCTAGGAGAAATGCTAACGAAAACTTGATATTAAAAACTCTTATAAATATTTGAATCAAAATATATTTTTACTTTATTCTTCCGTTTTGAAATATATCGTTCAAAATTTCTTTTAAAAAACTAACAAACATTAAAGGCATAAGCCAGTGATTATCATGTTTATCTCCTAAAAAAGACCGATTCTTTATTTATCCTCAACTTAAAGCCACCAAAGGTATTTATGAGTAACAGCAAATGATCTAACCCTGGCGTCATTCAATTTCTATTCTTACATATGAGACGCCGTTTCTGATTAACCTCCTTCAAAAAAACGTATTAACAAAACAGTGTTCATTTCTTGAGACATTTTAATGTGTATTAGATGGAAAAATGAATTACAGTACTTAAATGTCTTCAGTGGTACTAATTTAAAACCCTTGTAGGACCAAGAAGGGGGCTGTCAGGCCCACCTCTTTTGTATTTGTGATTATTTTTACCTAAGAGTGTTGGGAAAAGTCCTCAAAAAATTTATATTGTCATGTTATAGCTGCACAACGGTTTACAATGTAAAATAAAAAATGTCAAACTACATAGTTTCATGTATATCAATAAAAAGTTATGTGGGCCTGACAGGACCCCTCTCCTTGGTCCTTTGTTTGACCTGCTCAATTTCAGTCGTGCTGTTCAGTGCAACGTGGTAGAAATGACGAACCCGAACAAGATTAAGTGTTTTCAATTTCTTACCTGTAATGAATGATATGTGGATTTTTGTATTTCATGAGTAAATATATTTATTGCTAAATAGTGTGTATTTATATGTATTTGCCCCTTAAAAACAGAGTGTTACAGCACAAGTGTTAATGGGTGTTGTCATGGTGGGCCTATGAGGCCCCCCTTGATCCTCTACCGGACGGGAAACCCCTTGGTACTGCTAGGGTTAAAATAATAAATGTAATAGTTTAATGGAAAATTAAATAAAAAGATCTATTTATTTCATAGTTTTTTATAACTTTAAAAATTAACCAACTACTAATGCTACTCAGACGGGATTAACTTGCCCGCTTGTGGGATGCTCAAATAAACTGAATACAGACTATTATATTGTATAATAAAGAACACAGTTGATTCGCTATATAAAATAACCTTCTCTAATAGAGCAGCTAAATATGTCTTCAACCTATAAACTTTATTTATTTATTTCACCAGGTTTATATTTTAACGTATATAACAAATTATATACATTGACAAATTTATGCATATAAGTTTACTTAGAGTGTTTTAAACTGTAATAGCTACAGGTAAAATATTAAATTATGTTCAAGAGAGAAGAAATCTTTTCAGAACATTTTCAGGAAGATTTAAAACTTCACTAATGTTTCATTTTCAAAAATCAGCATTTAATTTAACACAATAAAATGTTACCCCCTTAATCTTGTGCTAAAGTTGCCACTGTTCGCTCATAATATTCATTCATGAATGAAACAAACTATTTATATGGATAAACTTTCAAATAATAAAAATTGCGTGTTCAGGTATAACTTTATTAATATTAACAAACTATTACTTAATAATATTTATTTTATTTATCCTTTCAACGGCATCCGCCAATATACAATAGTTATAATAATATGACAATAAAATTTATCACGATAGAATAATATTATAGAATATAAAAATAGAATAAAATAGTGTATATAGTATAAACAGAAAACTGACACAATCAGAGAAAATGTCGACATTTTCAGAAACCCCATTACCAAACCTATAAAGACGGGCGTTAGGACCATAGTAACTATAGTTGTTCGAGGGTGGTTGATCGAAAAAATATTTATAGTTTGTTTTTCCCGGGGAATTTAAAAAAGGATAAAAGTTGGAGAAGTTTTTGGAAAAATAAATAATCCCTTTAATAAGTTAATGTGGGAAAAAACTAGATGGGGAACACCTTTCTTCTGAAGGCAAGTTTTGGGCCCTTTTCCCTTCTGCTAAAGTGCCGGTACAGAGACTTCTCGAAAAAGGGGCATACCTCTCCGGGCCCCTAAAGCCCCCGGGAACATGTTTTGCACAATCTGAAGATTTGGGGGGGGGGGGGGGGGGGGGGGGGGGGGGGGGGGGGGGGGGGGGGGGGGGGGGGGGGGGGGGGGGGGGGGGGGGGGGGGGGGGGGGGGGGGGGGGGGGGGGGGGGGGGGGGGGGGGGGGGAAGGGGGGGGGGGGGGGGGGGGGGGGGGGGGGGGGGGGGGGGGGGGGGGGGGGGGGGGGGGCCCCCCCTTGAGCCCCGAGCTTGTTTGGGGCCCCTTTTTTTGGGTTTAAAGTCACCCAAAAGATGGGCGGCCCCCTTGTTTCCCCCCCAAAATTTCCTAACCTCATTTTTCCCAAAACCTCATTTTTTCCAAACCCCCTCACTTTTTCCCCGCCAAAAATCTTTAATATTAAATTTATATTATATATCACTTACAAAAAAGGTTTATTAAATAAAAATATTAAATTTATTTCTTTTTATTTCATTATCAAAAAGGTTTATTAAATAAAACACGCTCTCTGGTAATCTTTTTCCCTGTTTTTAAAAAAAAATACTCCGGGAAAATATGTTAAAGTCCCCCAAACTTTTGGGGTTGTTGTCCTGATATTGGAAGCGAAAAAACCCGGGGCACAGTTTTGGCATAGGAATATCCCCGAAATGAGTTGAAAAAAACGGGGGGGAAAAAGCCCTTGGAAGCATCCCCCAGTTTGGGAAACCCGCGGGGGGGACGATGGCCCTCATCGCCTTTTAAACGTCCGGGAAAGGGGGTAAGCCCTCTCCATCATCTGGGCCCACGTGGACCAGGAGGCTCTCCGGGGTTTGTTCCTCATAAAGGGGGCCATATTGAGGGTCCCAGTTTGGGAAGGCGTGGGGACTCGGCGTGTCCTCTAGGAGGTGTTTTTAAAACCCCAAGCACTCCCTAAAGGTCCCTCCGGGCAGAAGGACTGCCGGGCAGCGACTTTCCGAACCTCCATTCTGGCACCCCCCAAATTTTTTTTTTTTGGGCTAAACATTTTAAAAAAATTTTAAAATTTGATCCCCTCTATTAGTAACATTTTAGTAGTAGTAAGTAAAAAAAAAAACAAAAAAAAAAAATATTTTAAACCTCTAGAAATCTTTTGAGCATGAAACTTCGAAACGGCTGTTTTGCCTGCCTCCGCGGGGGACAGGGACAAAACCCCTGGCTGCACGGGGGGCGTGATTAAATCGCTTTTTGAAATTTAAAAATTAAATATGCCCACAGTGGGGGCCCAAAAATTTTAAATTACGGTAATCCCAAATAACTTTGATTTTAAACTTACATTTTGGTTATGTTTAGTAATTTAATTTGAGGGATTTTTCTGGCTGTTAGGAGCGTTTGGGGTCGCCCCGTCACTATCAGGACCTGGGGTTATCCGGGTAAAACCGATATCCTGAAAAGTACTTAAAAACAGATAATTTTTACGTGGTTAATTAAATAAAAAAGGTTTTACACCCCCTCTGAAATTTGGGTTGGACTCTGGAAGTGGAGGCCCCCGTGGAATTTCCCACCCGGTCCCTTACCCTCGCCTAAAGATAAAAAATTATTAAAAATTCCAATCAGGGAAAAATCCCCCTAAAAAATAATAAAAACGGTTTTGGAAACCTCCCTGGTGTTTGTGAAAATAAGGGGAAATGCGGGACGCATGGGTTCTACGCCTCCCCGCCACCCCCGTATCTGAAAAAAAACACGATGCGATCACCCTCACGTTCTTTTCACACTAGTCCCTAATTTATACAAAATATATTTAAAAAAAAAAGAAGCAAATTTACCTCGTTTCCCTGGGTTGTAGTAGTATTGGTGGTGGTGGTAGTAGGGGTTTGGTAGAACGTAGTGGATGGGGGTTGGGTTTGGGAGACCCAAGAACAAACACACAAACCCAACAGTAACTAGACATGCTATTTTTAAAAAACCGTCATCCTTTCCCACAACTACCAATTCACGTCGAAACAGTGAATTTATACGGCAGGGGGCGGAGCGGCGCCCCCTACCTTGCGCTTGGGGCAGAAGCGGGGGGGGAAGATCGGTTTCCAAAACCCCCCAAAAAGGGGTACCGATCTCAGCTTTTTTTTTTTTAAATATTGATTTTTCCCCAGGAGGCCTAGTCTCACTTTTGGTTTATTGTAACTTGCCCCAACATCGCAAAATTTACGGTGGTACCCCAATCCATAACAAATTTGCTACCTCCCAGTTTTTTTTTTATACTTTTTTTTGGGTCCCCCCTGTAAGAAAAGGACATCTTTTTTTACTCAGTGAAGCCTTTCAATGTGCGTACGGCCCTTAAACAAAGGGCTTTTTTTAAACCCTTTTGGGACCGTCCCAAAAAACCCCTTTATTTGGGGGAAGCCATTTTAAAATGTATTCCATAAAGCCTACACGGGGTTATATTTTATTTTTTTTTTAGTTTTTTTGAAAATCCCAGCGACGTTCAAAGGGGGCCCGGATTACGGAGGTTAGGCCTGCCTTTGAGCCTGGGAGGTTTGACTGTCAAGAACCTTAGGCCCTGGACTTACGGAGGTTGGGGCCTTTCCCCTTTAGAGCCTCGGGGGGTTTTGGCCCGGGACATGCCCTGGACTTAGGGGGTTTAGCCCTGCCATAGGCGGTCGGGAAAATTTTTCCCCAGGTTTTATTTTTGTCCGGGTTTTTACGGGATTGGGCCCCAGCCTTTAGAACCACACCACACACCCCAAAAAAATACTCGAACGTCCCCTGGATCCTTATTCAGCTACTGAAAATTTTACTATGAAAAATCAAAAAAATTTGGATTTTTCATTCTGTTGAGTATAATTTTTCCCCCTTTTTCTCCCTTTTTGTCTGAAAAATTTGTGTAAAAAAAGTTTCGAGAGTATTTGGTTTTGCTCAAAAGGGAAACAGCACTCCCAAAACCAAGGAGCTTTTCTCTAAAAATTTCTTCATTAAAATGTCATTCTTTTTTTTAATAAAACCCCAATTTACTCTAGGGTTGATAGATTTTTAAAAAGGTAAATTGAAAAAAATCTTTAGTTTTTGGGATGCCCCTTTTCCCAGTTAAAGAAAAACGGTCAAACCGCAGGGATAAAAGGGTTTTCGTCAATACCCCCTTTAGGCTACGAAAAATAAATTGTCCAAACGTTTCCATGACTGCTAGAAAAAATTTATGATTTCTGTTTTCTAGTCCCACATCTTTTAAAAAACCCCCCGCAGACCCGTTTTTTCAAGGCACATTTTTCATCAAAAAGGTTTTTTAGGCTGTGAACAATATAAAACTATTTACAATAGGTTCGGTGTACAAAACCCTCCGGGTAATTCCCTCACACCCGGGAAATAAAATTTCCCCGCAAAAAGGTTGCCTTCTCCAGACCCTTGTTTTGAGCGGGGAGTTGGTTTCACAAGAGTTTTCAGGTATTCTTCATCGTACGCCTTCCCCAACCCTTTTTCCCATTTAATTTTGTAAAAATGCGGTGAGCCATCGTTTTCGATCCCCCCGTTTTATCGTTAAGATGGGTTTTATGAAAAGGGGGAAAAAATATAAGGTAAATTTCGAGTTAACGATTTAAAACGGAGCAAATTCCTTAATAACAAACCCTTTTGGGTTTTGTCTTTAAAAACGCCTGGAATTCAACAAAGGGCCTTTCCTTTTAGGCCCCCCTTTTAAAGTATTCCACCCCCGTAAAAAACGCAAATCGCCTTTTGAGGTTCCAAGGTGGTTGTATGTTCTTTCCGGGGGTTCGGGACTCTTAATTTTAATTTTTTTGTAAAAAGCACTTCTTTCATAAAAAATCCCTGTAGTTTCCCTGTACCCCCATGGGGGGTTTGGGTTTGTAAACCGAGGCCATTCGTTTAAATTTTAGGGGCCAAAAGTGTGTTTCTTCTTCATAAAAAAAACACTGAGTTTTCCCAAAATTTACATTCGAAACCCCTTTAAACACTTTTGACCCCTATCAAAGCCTAAAAGGGAAATTTTTATTTTTTATTTTGGGAAGGCTAAGTTATCTCGTTAAAGTGTACAGAAAAATGTTTAAAAAATTATCATACGCCCAGTAAGTACCCTCTTCGCCCCTTAAAAAAGACATCCCAAAAGACAAATACCCCTTCTCTTTAAAAATTCCCTACAAAAAACCGTTTTTTTAAGGGACCTTCATCCAAAAAGTAGACAGTTTTTCAAAAATACCCCGGGGTTCAAACAGTTTCCAGGATTTTTGTACGAGTAGGGAGTCCCGCTTCCCCTTTGGTGGCCCCTTTAAATCTAACTGATTAAAATCTTTATTTTCAAGTCGTTTTATAATTTTACCCCCACCCCTTTTTAAATTTTAAAATTTTTTTTCCCCTTCCATACCCCCCTCCCCCTCACTCGTTTTAAGATATTTGAGTTTTTTCCCAAAATAGGCAAAAATCAAATTAAAAATTTTGATTAATTTTTTTCCGGCTTTTTTAGAATTACAGGTCGCTATATAGCTTAAAGGGTGTTGATTTTTGTCAAAATAAAAGGGGGAGTTTTTAAAAAACAAACGCACAAACCTGAAAAACCCTTTACTATTTTATCCTCATTTACGCCGGTTTGACATTCGGTAAAAAAACCATAAGTAGAATATCCTCTATCGTATTCGGTACATAAAATGTTTGGATTACCTTTTAAACTGAAACAGTTCGCCCATTTTCCCCGTTCTTGTAAAAACCTTAGGAGAGTCGCATCATAATTTAATAAAACCCCTTTCGTAGGATCGGGATTTTTAAAACACGTTAAAAACACTTGACTCATTTGTAAATTTTTAAACCCCTTCGTGCCCTCAACTGGAAATGAGTACGGTTGCGAAAATGTGTATGTATAATCGAGTATTACATCATACTCTTTACAGAACCGGTAAGCAGGTGTAAATCAAATGTAAACATTTTGGATGAGGGCAATGGGCAGCGGTCTTTTTTTCAGGGATATTTTTAGAAGTCTAAAATTTCAAGTTGATATCGGGGGTCCTTTTTTTTATTGAAACGTTTTGTTTCGAACAATAAATGCCCCGTAAAGAGGTTTTTTTTTTTTTAAAAAATTTTTTCCCAAAGTCCACAATAGGATCCCGAACTATGACCTTAGTAGGAGTTTGGAAAAACCTCTTTAAAACATTTCTTTTTAAAAATTTTCGACGTTCCCCGGTTGTATTTATCGAAAGGAAAAAGTATTGCGATTTAAAAGTATTTTTTGACGTTCTGCAAAGAGGAAAGCCGTAAAAAACAAAAACAGGGCCCTTTTTTAATCTGATTTTTTCTGCCCGGTTTTTGAAAAAGCTAAAATTTTACAAATGGGGGGTTTTTCCCAAATTTAGTAGATTTTTTTCCATTTCCAACTGGGGGACGGTCAGTCTGTGGAAAAGTTGGGTTACTCGTGCATTTCCCAGGATCTAAACGGTACTTTAAAACCGTCGAATCTTTCCCCCAAACCTTTTTTGAAAAGTTTGAGACGATACTCGTCCGAAACCCGTGAGGGTGGGGGCCCCCCTTCCAGTAGAGTTGTTTATTTTTAAGACTGAAAGCTTTTCTGCATATTATAATGAAAAGGTTTGGGTTTTGTCTGTAGTCGTCTCAGGAGAAAAAGCCCCCTGTTTTACATTCACTACAATTTTTTTTTAATCTTCGGCGAAACCCATGAGCAATTGGGGCAACGGAACTGAATGGGAAAAGGAGGGGGTTTCTCTTTATTTTTACCGGGGCCCGAACCAGCAGCATTTTCCAAATTCCACTTTTCCCCCCGTTTTTAGGGAAAAAGTAGGTTTTTTTATTGTACTCTTTTGATCCCAAATTTTTTTTGACCGGCCCTTTCTCAATCCCCCCAATCTCAAAAAACGAATTTCGTAAATAAAAATGCTATTGCTTTGTTTCCCCAAGGAAACGCCGCGGCTTTCCGTCTCCCTTTTTACCGGCCCCAAAAGTCCCAAAGGTAACTTTGTTTTTGTGTTTTCAAACGGTGCTGTTTTTATTCCTGTTGACTTATAGGTATCCTGATTTGGGTCATTATTGTTAAAGGTGGATGAAGCGTAGGGGTTTGTGAGAATGAAATTCCATTCCAGTAAAAATTTTGTACTGAAACATTACGGGTGTTTTATGTCCAACATCTTGGAAAATTTTGGAATCCCAAAGATCCCCGTAACTTAACGTTTGGAGATTTTAAAACCTTCTGAGCGTCTTAGACTTTTCTGACATGTTTTTTAACTCGACCCTCTTAAATACTAACCCCCATTGCGTTCTCGGATGTGTAGAGGGCACAGCAAAAACTCGTTTCTAAAGTTTATCAAATCACCGCCCTTGATTTTTAAACGAAGGGTAATTTATTCCCTTTTTTGGAGTGTTTACGGGTTTAGTAAATCACGTGCTGAGGTGTTTTCGTTTTTTTAATTCCTGGTGGCGTTTTAAAATTATTCCCTCGTGTTCGTTTTCCCCCTCGAATCCGTTGTCTTAGGGATCCCCGTAAAATTATTACACTCAACTTTTACGGTGTTTACTTTAATTATATCGACGGGTTTCCTATCTGAAAAAATTGCTTTTCCCCCTCTTTCAACCCCTTTTTGGCCCTAAATCCTATTTAAGGTACCGACCGTTTCCATTTTGATCGAAATAAACTGTTTGACTGAAAAGGAAATTTTTCAGATTGTAGAGTCCTGTTATTCGCTTTGAGGGGAAAAAATCTAAAAGTCTTGTAAATTTTTATTAAAAATTTGAAGGATTCAATCTTTTCCCAAATTTGTACGACCCTTTTCCGGAATACTTATTACCTTCGTACCGTGTAAAAATTTTTTTAAAACACCCCCCCTCAATGTTGGGTATCGAGTTGAAGGTTGTAAAACCGTTTTAACCCAATTTCCCATTCCCCTTTGACTTATATCAAAGGGGGGGGAAAAAACCCGTCACACGTGAGGGACAGAACCACGGCCCCCTAAGACTAAAAATTTGTCAAACAGAAAAAACTTAAACCCACAAGTGCCCCCCAAACGACTGAGCCCAAAAGTCTTTTTTTCTATTGTAATTATACTCTATCGCGTTACCTGGACCAAAGTATTTTATCAAACTCAAACCGGAGGACGAAGATCTCCGAAACTGTCAAAGTAGTATACTTTTTTCCCTAGTTTTCTGTATGAAACCCCCAGTGTGCCCCCGTACCACGTTTTGAATCTAGGTTAAAAAAATTAGCCGATTCTTTTTTTCCATGACCTTAAAGGGGTTTAGCCCGCCCCTTCATTAAAAACCTTGAAAAAAGGAATTTTAAAAAACCCTTTGGGCCCTTTAATGAAGAAGGTGGGTGATTCTTTAGAGGTTTTACCCGGTTTTGACTTTTTTTTTTTTTTATCCCCAACTCCTCTTTTTTTTTTTTTTTTTACCTGCCTCCCTGCTTTCTGGTACCTGACCCGGGGTTTGGGGTCTTAGAAAAACCCCTTTCCCAAAGTTTGGGTTTCGTTTACTTTCTTTTTACGTTTGACCACACCACCACCCATTTTCCTACTTTTACCTCCCCCCCATTTTTGGCTTTACCCTTTCCCATGGGCTGTTGTTACAGCCCAAGCTGCGGTTTTTCTCCCCAAAACAGATGATCAGATGTTTTTTCTTTTTTCCCAAAGCTCTTTCACCCAAACTCTTTATCAGCACGCGTTCTGTTCGTATTATGGGGGTTTCTTTGTGTAGGCAATACGGGGGCCTTTTCAGGCCTCGTCTAGGGGGTTTTAATACCGGGGATCCCCACGAGAAAAAGTCTCTCTCTTAACCTGGTTCCTGGACCACATTTATTATACCCAAACCAGGCGGGTTTGAAGTTCCCAAGGTAGAAAATTTCTTTTACCTTTGTTCTACACTGTACTTGTTTGCGTCCCCCCCCCTTTCCAATTTGTCCCCAAAACGGGGGACCGCTCCCTTTGACGGTTTTTTACGCTGGCGGGTTTTACGGGATCGCTTTCCTTGTTTTTAAAAACGTTAGTTATTTTCTGATTCGTAAAAAGCCCTTCCCCCCCAGTTTATATAGTTTTCAGCATTTTTTGTTCGTCGTTGAAAACCCATACCCGTACCCCGGGGAATATGGGAAAAAAGTAGTCGTCCGAATCTTTTTAAATGTATTTTTGAGTTTTTATATTGTTCCTTTTGCCCAGTGCCCTTAAAGATCAAAAAAGGAGATTCCCCCGCCCTTTCCCTTCCATCTGTTGACGGGCTTTAAAGATACAGCATCTTGGTTCAGTAGGATCTTTAATATTAAACACTGGCACGTTTTTAAAAAATTTGTCCCCATCTTCACTTTTAATAGGGCAGTTTGGGTTTTTAAAAACTTTTTCGTTTTTGCATTAAACATTAAACCCAAGGGGTTTCCCGCCCACATTCCCCCAAAATTTTTTCCCTCCCAAAACCCCCCAATAATACCGCTTTTGGAAGGTTTTGTTTGCGGTTTTTAAATTTTTTATTGCTGATCTTTTTCTATCATTGGGATCCTTTACGTGAGTTATCCGCTTTGTTTCTAGCAAAAATTGTTATTACCTTTTTTACAAGAAACTTTGGGGCCCCGTACAAGCTTTAAAAAATTGGGACTGCGTCACTCCCCTTTAAAGGGGAAACGGCAAGATTTTCTATTCTTTTATTTTGCACGGGTAACTGTCTTTCAAGTTTCCCGGGTGTGAGGTCTCGGGTATTTTTTTTCTAAAAAACGTCATTTACCTTTTTACGGGTTTTTCGGCTAGGGTTAACAAACCCTTTTTAAATTAGTGATATCTTTAATTTTCCTTTTGGATTTTTAGCTTAAAAACCTTTGCCCTGGAGGACCTGTCCCGGTTTTCCTCCTTGGGAAACAGTGGGGATTTTACGCCCAAACTTGTCCACTCATTGAAATAAATGGGGCGGGGGGTGAGCGAAAATCATGTTTTTTAAAAATTTTACTTTTGTCCAATCAATTTTATTTTTCCCTTAGTCCGGGTTTAATGTTGTAAAAGACCATTTTTGAGGGCCCCTTGTCGAGTGCGCCGATTTACCCAGAAAAAACGCTGGGCGGAAAATGGGGTTTTAATTTTTTCCCTTTTTGGGCCCCTTTTCAATTCGTCTCAACTTTTTTTTTGTGACCTTGTATCTTTTTATACTCTATCGACTGAGAGACAGCCCAAAACCCGGGTAAAAATTCATTTCATAAATATTTTAAATCTCGAGTTTCCCAACCCTTTTAAAATCCAGTTTCCACGCAGTCATAAAAAAATTTTTTTAAAATTCTCGTTTTTATGGGCATTTTTCCCCGGGGCTTCTCCCCGGAAGAAAAAAGTAACTTTTAAACGAGCACACAACTCTTTTGGGGATCGCCCCAAGTACCGAATGTCGGATGAAGTCGTTAGGTTTTTTAGACACCAGCCCTTTCCCGTTATACAGCTGCTTTGGGAAAAAAGATCGGAAATTTCAGGGCCCTTTGGGTACTGATTAGTTAGAGGGTTATTTTGGGGACCATTCCTACTGTAACCTTTTTTATGAGCGTTATTTTTTTAAGAGTTGTCTTTGTGAGGGTTTAAAATTTTCGTGGTCAGAGTACAGATCGTTTCGGGGCTCTTTTAAAAACAGTGGGTTCGAAACAGCCCTTTTTGGGTTTCCTTTTTTTAAGAGTGCTGCCTATAGTATGCTACCGTCCTTAAAAATGTATGGGCTTGTAAACCTACCATCGGGTCTACCCTTCCACCACCCTAGGCCCGTATTATGTCAATCTTTTTTTCTTACCCCGATCGTTTTTCAAAAAACTTTAGATAAAATTTTTTCCCAAATTGGGGCAGTAAAGTTTTCATTTTTTTCCCACTGGGGAGTTTCCCTGCCCCTCCCGACGGTGTTTGTGGGAGTTCACGACTTTTGGGGGTTTTTTATCATCCCCAAAATTTCCTCTTTTTTCTTAACCCGTATTAAACAGGGTTTAGGTAAAGATCCCAAAAATTTGGTCTAAAATTTGGAGTCTTTTTTCTTCTTCTTTTTTTGGGCTCCCCCTTTGGGGTTTCGGGGACTGTTTTCGAAGCTCGGATTGATTGGTTTTACTGTTTTTCCCAACCCAACCCTTTTTCTTTATTACTGCCCCCTTGTTTGAACCGATTGTACTTTTCTTGATAGCATCCCCCCGACAAAGAAAAACACTGGAGTCAGCTCCTTACTGTTTCGTTTCATGTTTGAAAATGAAAAGGGTTTCTTCCCCCAATACCGGTTTTAATACTCTGTTTTAGGGTAGTTAACCCTGTCTGAAAAAAATAACGATTTCTTTTTGTGTCTTCTAAGTCCCTTTAAAAAAACACCCTTGATTTGAAACTTATTATGAGCCCCTTGTAATACGTACGTGCGAGTTCAGAAATGGTTATGACCCCCCGTTTTTTTTATGTCCTTGAATATATAGGTTCTTTTTGATCCACCTCCCCCATTGGGGGTATCTCGGCTTTTATTGTAGCAACCCTTTTAAATTTAAAATTTTTCCAAAAAAAGAACGCAATTTCTTTAGAGGTGGGCCTTCTTTTTATTTTTGTGTATTTATATGGGAAATTTAAAATAACCAAAACCCCGTCCAGTTTTAGCTGATGAAAAACTTTTCCCTTTTCAATTTAAAGAAATTTTCGCGATCCGATACTTTTTAAATCCTCTTTTTTAAAAAAAATTTCCCCGAACTTTTGAAAAATTGTAGGGGAACGGTTAGGTAGTGCGCTTTAAAAAAATTTCCCGTAAAAAAAACCCCGGGGGCTAAATTATTCACTGCTGGGTAGGGTTTGCCTCTTGGACCAGGGGTGGTATGGTGGGGGGGTTTCGGGGGAAACGCTACGTTGTAAGAGACAAAAATGGGGACACTTTGATGAAAACGCTCTTTTGTAAAACTTTCAACGGGGGCTTATCGGTAACACTTTTGTTAGCATTTATACATCTACTGGCATGGGGGACTTTACCCCCATTACTCCAGTTTTTTTAAATTTAAATCTGGGGTTTTAGTTAATATCCCCGTGACCTGTTTCAAGGGGGTCTTTCCCAAAAGAGTTTTGGGGCGGTCTAAACCCTTAAAGGGGAAATTTTGGGGTTGTCTACCTTTTAACAGTTCAACATATTTTTTTTGTGATAGAAAAACTAGCTGGTTAAATTAGCCCCTTTGTTCTTCGCTTTTTGTAAGAAAATTTAAACCCAAAATGTCTCAAATTTTTTAACCGTTCGCTAGAGGAAATCTTAAGTAGGACTACGGCTGGTTTTTGGGGGCCCTACTAATTTATGTCTCCAACATCTGTTTAAAAATTTGGGTTCCCCTCTACTGCAAAAGTTTCCGCGAATTTGTCCTTCCTTTGTTGAAAAAAACGCCAGGGGGTTCGACTTGTTCCCGGGTTTTTACCCTACACGAAGGTTTTTTTAAACTCTCCGTTTATCTTTGTATACGAAAGATGCGCACCTTTATAAGTCCTAAAACAAAAAACTTTTCCAACCCCGATCGGAAATCCCTTTCTAGGTCTCGTTCCTTATCAATCACCAAAAAAACCGTGTCTGCCCTTTTTCCCAAGATTTTCACTGCAAAAACCCCTTTTTAAACTTTTAAAAAGTTTTTTCCCGTATTTACTTTGGGTCATTGTACGCTTTGACGAAGATTATATCACCCTGTTTGGAATAAAATTAAAAATAAAGTTTGCATTATCTCTGATTTGCTGTTTAGGTATAAAAGGGCTGTATGTCTGACCCAAAATAAAAGGTGTCTATTTCCCTTTTTGTCTACCCCAAAGGGAAAGTAGTTGCGGGTTTTTATCGTGTTTTTTTACACGGGTATATCGGGCAAATTTTCACTATAGAGTTTGGTTTAGCAGCGCTCGGGTGTATTAACCCGGGGGTTGTCGTCATTAAAGCTAAGTATTTCCCAAACTCTTTAGGTAAAAAAACCCTTTTTTAGAAAACGGTATTTTTTTGGGTTTGGTTTCAAGGATTTTGGGGAAAATGTTAAAAGTTTTTTAAACACCAAACCCCCTGTATCAAACAGTAAAATTAAAAAGAACGTTTTTTTTGCCCGAACCCGATGGTCCTACAATTAGGCATCTTACATTGCCTGGTTAAAAGAGATCCGTGGCGAGGAAAGTGGGCCTCACCCCCCCCGGAATTTTTTCGTCAAAATTTTTTAATTTTGGGTTTTGTCTGTTGACTCACAAAAACGGGATCGTGACAAGTTTCTGAAGGATTGCTCTCTGTGTGGGCGTTTATAAAAAGCATGGCCGACAGCTGCGGAACCCCGTGCGGGCCCGGGCCCTTAGAGCGCCCATTTAAATTTGAATGTCTTTCTTATCCACCCACGGTCACTGTCTTTTTCCCGTACCCTTTCCATTAAAAGAGCACTTTATTTCCCCTTTTATCTCAAAACTTTTTCTACTAGATAAAGTCCCCCCCGTTTTGCTGGCTCAAATCTTGTTCGTTAAAAAACCCCCCTTTTAAGACTTCCCGTTAACTTTCCCGTAATATATAAGTTTCGGATTGGTCGGTTTTTCAGCGTACACTTGAAATACTTCGTTATCCAATTTGGAAAAAAACCCCCTTTTTGGGAAAACCCGTTTTTAATTTTTCTGATTCTTCCCTTTATCGCCCACGGTTGGGAAATTTGGTTTTTGGGGTTTTTAATTTTCCTCCAAAACGTGGGGCAGTATGGATTTTACGTGTTTTTGCTTTACATCTTTTGGTTTCATACCGATTGTTTTTGTGTATGGGGAAATTTTTTTATTTTCCCGTACAATTTTCGGTTTAAAAATTTTTTTGCCACTCGTAGGTACCTATTGCCGTGAAATTTTCGCCACTACCCTTCATTCAGAGTCCTGTTTAACCTTTCGGGCAAAACTGCTTTTAAATTTAGAGAATGCGTTTTAGGGGATTGGGTTTTTTAAATTTTTCCAAAAAGTTTTCCAACATGAGAAATTTTAACCCTTCCTTACCTTGGTCGGTTGAAAATTTTTCTTTTTTTTTTTTTTTCAAGATGGTTTTTAAAGCCTTTGCCACTTTACCCCCCTTTTATTTTTTTTTCCGGATTGCAAATTTTAAATTTTCTGAAACGTTTTTCTTGTAAGGGTTTTATTTTTACCCTTTGTTAGATTTTAGCGTAGGAATCATTTTACCAGTTTCCCCTTTATTTAAAATCGTAAAGACCCCTTTTGTGTTACTTTACGTCTTGGGTAATTTTTGCCCCAGCAGGTTTGTTTTACTCTGCTGCTATAGCTTTCTTGGTTCATGGGTTAAGACTGACAAATGTTTGTAAAATTCGTCCTTTTATAAGTTGTTTAAATTTAAAACTACAGCCCCTCCACCGCTGTAGAAAGTGGTGGGGCTTCCGAAAAGTCATGCTAGTTAAACCCCCTCCTTTAAAAAATTAAAAAAAAATTTTAAAAAAAAAAAATTAAATAGAAAAAAATTTTTTTTTTTAAACCCCTTTTTGAGAAACTCAGTCATTCTAAAAGGCCCAAAAATATATTGAGAAACTACTTTCTTGCATTTCTTAAATTGGTAATTTTGCAAAGTATTTCCTTCCAGGTTTTAAATTGGGATATGATTAATTTTTTAGATCAAAATTGGCAAAATGTAAATCAAGTTTTAAAAAATTTTTTTTTGATGGGAAAAGCAAAAATTTTTTTTCCCAAAAAATTTTGTCCATGTTAAATCTGCGGCTTTACACCCCTCGTGGGGCGTTTCCCCAAAGGTTTATCCAATATGGGTTTTTTGGGAGTTTGTCCTGTAGTTTTTCAACCCTTTTCCGCTCCATGTTGGAGGGGAAGGCAGCATGCCTCGAGGGGTTGTGTGTATAAGAGGAAGGGGTTGGGCTGGTCGAGGCCTTTTTGAGATTGACCCCAACTGCAGCCCCCCCCACCCTTTTTGAACGTTTTTTTTGCTTTTATTAATTTTTTACAGCCCCTCCACCGCTGTAGAAAGTGGTGGCCTTTCCCAAAAAATAATTTCTAGTTGGGAAACCCCCTAAAAATTTAAAAAAAAACTCAAAATAAAATGAAGTGGGCAGGTGTTTCCCAAAATTTTTTTAAAAAAAAAAGTATTTAATTTACAACGCTTTAAAAAAAGGATCCCCCCAGGAACTTGTCCTTTAGTTTTTTAGGGTTTGGTAGGGTGTACACCCTATTTTTGCAGATTAAAAACAACAGTTTTTAAAAAGGTTGGGTGGATTTTTGGAGTTGTTGACATTTTGGGGACATTTGGAAAAGGGGGGTGGAGCTTCAAAACCCAAATTTTTATTTTTTTTGAATGAACGGAAAAATTTTTTTTTTTTAAATAACCGGGCTAAATGTAAAATTTCCCGGGGGAAAAAAGAGCTCGGGGAAAATTGAAAAAAGTACAGTTTTTGTGCGTATATGGGGTTAACCCAATTTTATCTTACGCCAATTTTTTTTGGGGGTTTCAGACATTTAAATTTATCAAAATAAGAGGCGGGGGAAGGGAAAAGAAAATTTTGTGTTTTAAGTCTACAATTTTAAACGTTGTCTTCGCCAATTTTTTAGCATTTGGCGGAAACTGAGAAGGGGCTGGAACATAGTTAATGGGGGAGGTCTGATTTACGGTTTATGTCTGCGGGGGGGATCGCGCATGTGCACTCGCTTTTGGGCGCCTCCCGTGAGAATGAAAAAAGCAGCTTTTGGTTCCACATTGCTTTTGGGTTTCGGGTTTTTTCACCCCCGGCCCACGCATCAAATGCACGTAAATTTTCGAAAGGGGCCCCGGGCTGCGCTCAAGGTCTTTCAGGACTTAAAAAAAAAGCCCCCAAACTGCGGGCTTTTCAGGACCTTCGGGTTATTAGGGGCCTTGGAGAACAGCCCGGGGTTTTTTATTTTTAATTTGGGGCCCGCCCTCACCCCCGAAAAGTACGTACGAACTTACACTTATATTTACAGTCACATTTTCGAAAAAGCTGTGTTCCATCCTCCCCCAAGTGACCCGCAAAAATTACCACACAAAAAAGCAGATATTGTCTGGGACACCTGATCCCAGTTATTCCCCGTATACAATTTAAAAACAATGTCCACATGCTCCGGTTGACTAGATGGGACAAAACATTACCAAAACCCTTTCCCCAGGTAGTACGAGAATGAAAGTTTAATCCGAAAAAAAAAGTTGGGGCCCTTTTGGTGTTCTAAAAGATTTACGGGGGTACAGCTCGTGGGAGTTGTTGGTTTTAAAAAATCTAGGAAAAAGGTTTGCAAAGGGTTAAATTTTATAAGTTTCACAAAGTCGATAAGCACCCCTTTTTGGGGATAAGGATTGCGGGATGGACCCCCTTTTTGTAGCTGAAGTTTGAGACTCGCACCCCCCACGTTAAAAACCTCCCAAAATCTGCTCGCGTCGTGGCCCGGGCACCCCAATTGCCGTCAGGGCGCTACGCCCGCCCCGCCATGATTGCATCGGTTTCCTCTATCGTCTTTTATAAATAAACCCAGGCCGTCTTTGGTCCCTCGAGAGAAGAGGGGAGGATGACGGTCCTTTTCATCCTCCTTTCCCCCAGATCGTCGACGGCTGGAGGTTTCCGGGGGGGGTGGCGGCTGGGAACCCGGGTGGGGGAGTACCCGGGGTTTGATTCGGGGCGAGGGCTGGGGGCCCGTCGGGAAGAAGGGCGGTATGAAGACGAGGTGGGGGACCAGATCTGCTTTTGGACACCTCCGGGCCCCCACCTCCCCCAGGGCCATAGGGGGAGGAGGACCCCGTGGGCCCCGGGGGGAATTTGGAGGACCTTTGGGGGGATCGTAGGTGAGTTACTGTGTTTTTTTCTGCTTTTTTATAAAAAATTTTGGTAGGGTATCTTTCTTACCTACACGTTTTCGTTTTGGGTCCAGTCCTTTAAATTTTCTTTTGTCTCGTTTACGGTTACTAAAAAACTAAACCTAGTTCTCCCCAAAAACGGGTTTTTTCAATTTTCCCCTGTTTTGATCCTCATCACTTTGAAAACCCTCTCTTTTTAAATTTTTCAAAAAATTTTTTTTTTCAGGGCGTTTTTTTGATTAAGTGTTAGACCTTTTATTTTAAAAGTTAGGTATGATTGTTTTGGGGCCTTTTTAGGGAAACACCGGGGATATGCATATGTTTTAGGACCGGCCCCGACACAAAAATTTCCCTAAAAGTTTTGAACCCGGGCCGTTTTGTCTTTAGCAAGTTCATTGTATCTGGCCTAAAAAATCGCCCGGGGATTTACCTTTTTTTTAAAAAACCGTCCGTCTTTGTTTATTTTAGACACCGAATCTGTGTCGTAATACGTACCTGGGAAAAACCCCAAAGGGATCCAAATGGGTTGTTTCAATTTTAGTCTAGCTTGGGCAAATGGTAAATTTTTGCCCCCAAAAAAACATTAACAGTTCTTTTAAGGGGTCTCCCAACCCCCTTAGGGTGGTTTTTGGTTTTTCAAAGGGAAAGTTCCCGGTTAATTTTTCCCGAATTCTGTTTACCCGTTCTTCAAAGGGTTGGAGGGTAGTTTAAAAAAAAATTTTCGGGATCTCGCGTTATTAATGCTTTTTTTTTGGGGTTTTTTTTTTTTGTCCAAAAATTTTCCCCAAAAAAGGAATTTTTAAAAATTTGTTTAGCCCAAAACATCTAAGACCTTCGTTTTTTCAATTTTTGATGGGTCCAGCTGGATCCTTCGTTGTTCAAAAATAATCCTGAATGTATTTTGTCTTTATTTTTTTGTTTTTTGGGCACCCTGGAGGGTTGCCTGGGACCCCTTGCCTTTTTTTTTAGAAATGTATCAATAAAATCTTGTGAAAAGACCACCCCTTGCTGAACGTAGCCATTTTTATATTCCCACGCTCAAACATTTCCAAAATAATAACCTTTTTCAATCGCCTTCCCTTTTTCATCCCTTGGGCCATGTTCCCGTCAGACTTCCCTTCATTGTCCAAAATGTTCACCCAAACACTAACACCCCTGCTCTTCTCCACAAACTCTACACAACACAAACATTAGTTTATTGTTCTTTTTTTGTAGGAAGACCCGGGTGAAAAAAGTTGTGGGAGGGGGGAGAAATTTACACTTTAGCAACCCGTCGACATTTTAAAAACCCCGGTACGGGCACTCTGCCCTCTCCCCCGTAGATTGTTGGGTGTCCCCAAAAAGGGTAATGACCGTGTTTAACACAAACGGGTAAAGGAACAAACATCAAGTACTGTTTAGGGCTCATTTTTGGTTACACTTGTGGTTTCAGTTTTGAGTTACCTGGACGTCCTCCCCAAAAAAAGGCATCCCGTTTTGGGTTTAAATGGCAGAGTATGCAGCATTGGGTGTGTATCTAGGTAGTGAAAGTCGTTCTTGTTCTTTTATTTTCCTAAAATGCCCCTGCCAAAATTTCAACTATCTGGTAGTTTTTTTTGGGCGAATTTTTTCCATTTTAAAATTGGGGTTAACCCCCCCCCGGGTTTTTAGCGCAGTGGAAAAGGGGTCGGGAAAGGGTTTCTTTTTTAGAGGGTTTTCCCTCTTGTTAAAGGGGAAAAATTTTGGGGGGATCCCTGGAAATAGCAGCCGGGGGGAAAATCGTATATTTTCTCTCCGTGAAACCGTTTCCCCCTTCATTCCCTCTACTTTAACTTCACGCTCCCTTTCCCCGCATGTTTTGGGTTTAAACACCTTTTTTATCCTCTTCCCCCAAAAAACCACTTTAAATGCAAAAGGGGGATTGATTATCTACAAAACTGTATCCCTGTTTTGGTAAAAAATCCAATAGTGTTTGGTTTTAGGAAATTTTTTTCCGGGGGAAAACAAGATTTCACCCCCCTCCCAATTTTTAACTTTCCCCCAAAAAAAAAGGGGTTTTTGACTTGGCATGGTCCAGGAACAAAGTCTAAAATTTTAAACAAGCTTGAGCGGGAGTTTTATCCCCGTCCGAAAACAATATTTAAATTATCTCTTTTGAAAAAACAAAAAACATTAAAATTTTTTTCTACTTGTTGGTTGCTACCTACTTGGAACCCAGTCGGGGGTTTTTTTCTTAAACATTGAGTCGGGGGCCCTTGTAGCTTTGTCCCCGGGATTGGTTTCGTAGTTCTTGGTTTGGAGGTGTTGAACGGGGTGGGGGAAAAATATCCTTTTTTCTTTTTTTTGGGGCCCAGGGGCAAAGGCTTTGGGGGAGTGCAGGAGAGAGCCATTTGGGGAAAGTAATTTTTAAAATGTCGATGAATCTGACATTTTTCCAACTCTAGTAGAATCACTTTGGAACCTCTTGTTTTTAATTCGGGTGTGAATTTAGTTTGCTCAAGTAGGGGACTTAGGGATAAATGAAAGTCGAAAACCCCTTTACCCGGGTTTTTGGGCGTTTACAAGAGGGTTTTTAAAACTTTTTCCGTTCAGTCATTTTAAAAATTTGGGGGATAAACTGTTCAAAGGGGTTGGCCTTGAAGATTCGCTTACGGTAAGACCCCAAATCACACCCAAAAAACTTCCCCCCCCAAAAACTTCCAGCAAAAATGTTGCGATACACACAAGTTCATAAAATGCACCTTAGCCTACTTTATTACTTAAAAACTCATCCTGTCTGGTTTTAGATCAAAGAAAATGAACGCAAAATCTTCTGTTTTCGGTTTTTTCCCGTATCTACACCAAAAATTAAAAACTGATGGTTGGGGGTTTGAAAGGGTCCCCAAGTAGTACAAAACACTTCACCAATTTCATGCACAGACAAACGATCTTTCGGTTTACCAAATTTTGGGGGCCCATGATTACAAAGTGTATTTCCCAATACACCAAAACCCCCTTTTTGAGCGATGAAAAAAGCGTTGGTTCTTGAATTTCTCTACAGCTTTTGGACAGGTTTAATTTTCCCTTTAGTTCAGTGTACACGGGGCGGTGAATTGGGTTTTTGGCAAGCCTGGGGGATATGGGGAGCACCTGGGGTTTTGCCTTTTTGGTTTGTAGGGAGTGTGGCCCGGGGGTTCACAAAAATTTTTTACAAGCAAAAAGCTACGGTAAGGTATTAATTACGTTAAAATGACCCTTATTTAACAGTAGGTTAATTTCGTAAAAAGGATCATCACTACCCCCCTAAAATTCACTTTACGGCCTTTCCTATTTATTAATTTTTAGACTGTTAAATTTTTTATTTTTTAAAGTGATCCTGAAACTTTTTTAAGTTCCCGCAATACCTGCCCCTTTTTCTGGAATGTCCCTCTCGCCTTGGGAACAATTTCTTAGCCCTGTCGGTCTGTCTCATGCCCCGGGCTTGTCTTATAGCCTTGTACAATGGATCTTTTTTGAAAGGCGCTTTTTCCTACCCCAAAAGCCCCTTTGGGCCAAAAACACAAATTATCTACATTAATTTATACACACTATACCCCTACGTGCCTTCACTCTTCTTTTAAAATTATTGTAAATTCCTGGTCTACTCTCCCCGAAAACCAAAAAGGTAGGGTTTTACCCCTAGTACATTCCCCTTTAAAAAATACACTGCTTGTTATTGACTCTGCGTTACTTTGACAATACCTCCCAAAAAAGTTCCAAATAATATCCCCATCAATTTTTGGAAAACGGGTCTGAAAGGGTACGTACCCCGGCTCTTTATTTTGAAATTAAAAATGGTTAAGGTGAACCCAAATGGCTCAGTATCTGCAGCGGTAGGGTTTCATTTTATTCACAAATTTACTTGGGTCCCCCTTGATTTCCCGTCAATTTCAGCAAAAACCGGGAGGAGGTTGGTTAAAATTAAAAGTTGTTTTGAAAACCCTACAATTTAAATTTTTCCCAAAATAGGTCCCCGTTAGTAAACCCAAAATTTAAAGGATCCCTTTTTTAAAAAACAAAAAATATAGACACAAAAACCGTTTAAAAAAAGCTTAAAAACGAAAAGTCCCAATTTTAATAATCGAGTATAAAAAAAATTCGACTAAAATAATCGGGAAAGAATATAATCGACTAGAAATGAATGGATATAGTCAACTGAAGGGAACCGAAAAGGTTGAGTTAGGTTATAAATAGTCAATACTCACCAAAAAGCCCCTTTAACCCAAATTGGTTGGGTAGGCACCAACCCGATTTTCCTTTTTTTGACCCGCTTATATAGGGGTTTAGGGCGTCACTTTAACCCCCTTGATTTTTCAGAACCTAAAAAAGTTTCAGAAGGGTTTAATATTTAAAAAAATATATTGGGGCTGCTAAGCTCTAAAATGTTAAAGGTTTTTTTTCCCAAAAATAAAATAAAGTCTCAAAAGGGGAGGTTATGTTTTTAGGGCTTATTTATGATTCTGTACGGGAAAAACATAGAAGTTTTATGGTATTTTAGAAATTATAACATGAGGGGAAAAATTTTTCAAAAACCCAAAAAAATGGCTCAGTGGTTTGGCACTTTGGTGTTTTTAACACGGCCCCCTGGGTTTGGTAAAAAAGCAAGCTAAGGGAACCTAGTGACGGGGCTCCTAACGGCAGTTGCCTTATAAGGAAAAAAACCAGTGCGTTTACAGCTGGGGCCCCCCCCGGGTATTCCCGCCTGCCAAGTCGAAATTTTGGCCCCAGAGTTTCGTCCCAAACCCCTCTCACGGGAAAAACCCCCCCGAGTCCTTGAAACCCAAAATATTGGAAAATTGGCTAAAGGACTGATCGGGTTTAAAAAATAGCCCGAATCCCCAAAGGGCCCAAGACCGGGCTTAAAACCGACCTTTTTTAAATTTTTAAATACTCACCAACAAAAAGAAGTTCTGCGCAGACCGGAGCAGTTGCTGTAGACTGTGTGTGGAGAATGCGAGACGTAGTAGCGGGAAGCTCCCCACCCGAAAAAGATTTGCTTTAGCGAGTGTAGTTTAATTCATAGTATTAAATCGAGCCGCGAACCAAAAATTTTTTAAAATTTAATAACACCCTGTTTAAAATTATTACTGTCCGATTTTTGCTCAAAAATTTTGGGACACTATTTTAAGGAAAGCATGCAATACAATGTATAATGTGAGTTTTCTTTGTACGATAAAATTTATTGATTTTTTCCTTTTCAGGGGGAGTGATGAAGAATGTATAGAATGTAGTAAAAAGTAATGTAGTTTAAATTGAGTACAGTATAAAAATCCATTAGATTTTTACTGTTTGTATTATTACCCTCCCCTTTCCTTTTTCCCCCCGCTGGGCACAGAAAGTGAGGTTAGGTTAGGTTAGGAAAAGTGAGGTTAGGAATAGTGAAAGGGTTTGGAAAAGTGGGTTGGAATTTGCGGGGGAAAAAATGGGCGCCGCCATCTTGGATGGGCGTCATCAAAAAATGGACCAATCAGAGCCGGGGCTCAAGGGGGGCCCCCCTTTTATCTGGGAAAAACATGAATATTTAGGGTGCATTAGTGAGGAGACTAGACTCCAGGGTTTAGGGTGAAACTTAGGGATTGTACCCGTAGTAGGCCCACATGGTTGTATCCCCCAAAAGGTTTTTTTTAGAGATTATAAAAAATTTAAACCTAACATCTGATTGGCCCCTTTTCACTCACAATGCTATTTGTGCAGCGGGGGGGGATAAATTTGCTAATAAAACAGATTCCAAGATTCCCCCACTGGGGGATTTTTAAAATTTATAAAATTTTATTAAAAATATAACTTAAATTAAAACCCAAAGTGTTTTGGTGGTTTTTAATAAGCCCGGTGGCGAGCAGTGGAGAGCAATTTTGTAGGTTAAAATTTTTGGGCGTTTGAGGGTACCTTCAGGTTATCTTGGCTTCGGATTCAAAAATGGCGGTTTGGACCCCGGGCCCTTCGGGTCACCCTGGCTCAGTCCCACCCAACCCTTACCCTTTACTAATTTTCCCCCCAAATTTTCCCCTTTACTAAAAATTTTCCCCCGAATTCCTTTTTACCCAAAAATTTCCCCCTTCTTTTCCCCTTTTTTACTTTAAAAAAATACACTATTTTATATATACACAAAAATATAGCAAAGTGGGTGTTGAAGCGCACCCTTTATGGCAACAATAAGATTTAAACAGTTCCTTGTAGCCAAACAGTTTAATTTGGGGCCCCGTGCTCGACTGCGGATTTTAAGTTAAGTTATTTTTGTAAGTTATCAGGTTTCCCCACTTTCCAAAAGGGAAGGTACTGATCACAGTGCGTTTTTTATTTTTACGGAGAGAGGTTATTCTCAAATTCTTACATTTTATTTTTTCCTCAATTGGAAATAAATCCCCCGACCCTCTGGTGATTTCCTTCCCGCAAAGGTTGGCATACGGTTAAACCTAGGGTTTACCCTGGGGAACACCACATGATGGCAGGGAAAAACAAACAAGAGCTTTAGGAGATACTCCAGGGCTACACACCATCCAGTCCTTTTCCCGGTTAAAAGTGGGTCATTAATTTTTTCACTCTGAAATAAAAAAAAATAATGTTTAAAACCCAAAAAAACCCCAAAAAAAACACCCAAACAAAACAAATACAAATTAAAATGTCCCCCTAAAATTTCCCCAGCATAGCGGGTGAGGGCTGCGGTTGGGCGAAATAGTTTATGGTTGTTGCACATTTTTCTGTAAATAAAAAATTTTAAAATTTTTTTAAGATTTGATCAAATTTTGAAGTTTTCCCATAAAATATATTTTTTTTCTATATTTTTTAATGACTACCAAGTCGACTGAGGGGGTTTCGGGGGGCCCCTCGGGTTTAGCCAAGAGCGAATTATGGGCAGGGCCGTGTTTTGAAAGGGGGTGATTTTGTCGGGTTTCCCGTAGGGGCCACTCCAACGGATCATTGCTGGGGGTTCTTTTAAAAAGATAATCACTTTTACAACATCAATTTAAACCCAAATTTTGTATTTTTACCACTTTTTAATTCCCCCTTACCCCACTTTCGCTTCCCGCTCCCTGTTACCCGTCGCATTATCATCTTTAGAAAAAAAAAATTTTTTCTTAAATCCTTATTATTATTTTTTATTTACTGAGTAAAGCCCAATTTATGGAAAACCTGTATGCCGAGTTTTTTTTTACTGCCAACCCTCTAGGAAGGAATTAAATTTTCAATGAAGAATCTATTTTCCCCCGAGGTTTGCTTGCGTCTTAAAATTCTTCCCGAAACATTTGAAATTCATATTTTTATTTTTTAAAAAAAAAATAATATTCTATTTATTTTTTAAAATTTTTAGAAAAGCAAAATTTGAACGTCAATTACATCAGGACCCGTTTGTGGTACGGGGAAGGGGGTGTCCGTTAAAGGGGGTTTGGGTCACTCTGAAAAAAATTAAAAAATACTTAAAAAATTTAAAATCCCCTAAAAAAACGGGGAAAAAATTTAAACATCATTACAAATACGAAAAATCAAGGATTTCGACAATTTCGTTTCCTCTCAGGGGGAACCGTCTCCGTAGTAGTGGAGGTGGGGGAATTTTGGCCCAGAATCTGAAAAAGGGCACAAACAATTTACTTTAAACACACAAAATAAAAATTTTTTGGGGTTTTTAAAAAAAACAAAGGAAAAGGTACTTACCCAGATTGAGGTTAGCTAGGGGAAAAGGTTAGTTCTCTTACTCCAGGGCGCAAAAGTCGAGTTTGATTGGTTTTAATTCCCTCCACTTGCACGAAGCGCTTTTGGGGTTTCCCCGCCCAACCCTCAACTGCGTCATCCCCTTTTCTCCTTTCCATTGCATATTTTCTAACCGAAGCCTAAAAACCTTTTTCGGTTGTGTTTTACCTTGTTCTCTTGTGAAATGGAACGGTCCTCAGAAAAAACCCGTTCAAAAAATAACTGCCCTGAAGGTGATCACAAATTTTTAAAAAAAAATCCCAAAAAAACTCGTGCCCCTGCCCAAATCCATCAAGGCAAAAGGGTTTAGCAGAAGGGTGGACGAAATTTTGTCTCTTGCGGGAATTAAAGTACGCTGGATTAAAGTACATGCTGATGACCATCCAGCATTGGTCTCTTTCGGGCACACATGCCAGAGGAGATCCGTACGTTCAAGAGTTGACCGAGGGAGGTTTCTTCTGTACCGATGGTTACAACGTTATGTGCCCCGAAGTTTGCTTTGAGATGGACGATAGGGGCTTCCTAGGTCTCCCACGTCCCCCTAGAACCAACATGTACTGCTTGTACATCGGTGATCGCCATAGCACCTGTAAAAGAATAGATCGAGATTAAAAAACCTATCTTAATAACCCTAGTGTCCCCTTAGACTATCATGGCGTCTAAAGTGCAACAAACCATTAATATTGAGTTGTCGGGGACCCACAAACTCAGTTTCTTTACTCTTTTTTTGCAACTGACCCAGTTTCCACACCACCCAAGAGGTTGGGTCTCGGCGCGCTTTTTATTATAGTGGGTATCCCCAAGTAGGCCTACTCCCACTAGCCGTGAGAACGGCTGTTTATTGTAACTTGCCTCATCCATCACAAGTTACGGTGGTAACCACTCCATAACAAAATTGCTAGCTCCCAAAATTAATTATATACTTTTTAATTTTGTATTTATATATATATATTAGCCCCTCTGAAAGTCTAGACATCACTTTATTTAGAGGAGCCTTTCAATGTGCCGTACAATCTTACAGTGGGCTTTTATTTTTTATAAGTTTTTTCAATAATTTATACTCCTTTAAGTACAATTGTTTGCATCCTAACTACCATGGATTAGTAAGTGGACTCGTGTAATTTGTTGTATTTTCCGTTGATTATGTAATACAAACATATCTCACTCACACCCTGGTTTTTACGAGTTTTAAGTCTGCCATAGAGTGTACCATTCAATCATACAACCTAATACACATACCCTACGAGTGCCCGGACTGTGACTCAAGGTCTTACGGGGTTTAGCCCAGCCCCAAGCTGCAGGACTGCCTCAGGACTTACGCGTTTTACGGCTCCCTTGGAAAACATTCGGACAATTTTTTATTAAATTTTGGCCGTCCTCACCTCAACAATATGGTATTCTACACAAGTGTCCTGAACTTATGGAGTTTATGTCAGCCATATGACACACATTCACACAGACCTTGAGAAATTGGTTTTACATATACGGTTATAGTGTTTAATGAAAAACGCCACACTTACGTTTTGATACAGTATGATATCACCCCAATCTACTTTGTCTGCAGAGTCATTAATCAATTGTTCTGACAAAGACTGATATTTACTTACTATTAACCAACAATCAATCAATATTAAAGTAACGAGCCATTTCCCTCAGGACATCTTCGGAAAATTTAGTCCTCTTTAAAATCAAACCCCAGTTTATTCTGTGTTGGTAAATTATCAACATATCTCGTGAAAAATCATAGTGGGATGACAGTAGGTCCCATTAACCATATGTATCAAATTGCATAATAAAACTGTCGGTCATAACACCAACTGAAGTCTTTGGCTCCTTTAAGAGCATAGTCCATGTGTCCTCCATGGCGGTTAGAGACATAATAACCAAACTAAAGTTTGTACAGTCTTTTATACTCTTGCTGTGCAGATCGAAAAGCGCACTTAAAATTATTAACGTGTATAGGTAATATACAAGCATTATTTACAGTAAAAGTAATTGAACTATATTTCGGTAATTCAATTACGTTAGGAAGAAATTCTTTTAAAAAGTTAACTTCTTTCATCCCTTTATATAAATTTTGGTAAAAGATTTATAAAGTGTTCGAATTAAATTTTTATCGTATTCTATACTAACTTCTTCCCATTTTATTCCATGTAGGTGACGGTTTAACCATCTAGCTGTTCTTTGTTGTTTTCCATCAAGTGCAGAATTGCGGTAAGGTGACTTGAAAACAATTTGTGTTTGAAAATGTTCACTTATCATTGCCAATTCTTTAACGATAAATTTGTTATTATTATCCGTAAAT
Source organism: Stictocephala bisonia (assembly GCA_035578905.1). Classification (NCBI taxonomy): domain Eukaryota; kingdom Metazoa; phylum Arthropoda; class Insecta; order Hemiptera; family Membracidae; genus Stictocephala; species Stictocephala bisonia. The sequence goes on along the minus strand of JAQJVL010000341.1, from coordinate 38,865 downwards.
GCTTGAAATTCAACTATTGTAGCCACTAATTCTATTGATTTAGCAATTAGTATATTAAAAATTTGCGAAGATAGACTGTTGAATCCCCCACAGAGATATTTTTTATATTGTCTTCCTCTTAAAACAACTAACTCTCTAAACTCCAAAGGTTGGATAGAAACTGCGCCCACTCACCTGAGTTAAGTGACAAGGTGCTACCTGGGAGGTTGGGAGTAGACTGAGCTTGCTCGTTCGATTTAAGTGTTAAAGTACTTCCTAGGAAAACATGTGGAGCCCCAAATATCAATAAAACTTTAACAACTTCTTTCTCATTACTTTCCAAATAAATCTTTTTATTTTCTTTGAGAGCTTTGGAAGTGTTATTGATATTTACACAAAACTGATTGATTACATCAAATGACCAGTAAACGTATTTGTGTCTTCCCTTGAACATAACTCCAAGACCATAGTCTCGGTTTTTAAAATCCCAACAGTAACTGATTTAGAAAAGTTTCATTTAGAAGGAAAACCCGTTTTAGAAAAAATACCATTCATCATATTAATGGGCTCAAACAGTTTAGGCAGTGGGTACAACCTCACCAGACAGCTCCATGAACTCGACTGAATGTATCTCCATAACCAATCTGTCTGACTGATTACGTCATACTTTTTACTACGTTAGTCAGTAAAGTGTACATAAAGTGCGAATCGTGAATTATAAAAAGTAAGCTGTAGTCTGGTCCGGTACATTGATTTTGAATTCAAATTCGATGCGTACACCGATAAGACCAGATTTGATAGAATCATTCTGCTTGAATCAATCGATTACAACGATTGGATATTTTTATTTGAAAGTTTCTACTCTTGTACAACCTCACCGTACACCAATAAGACCAGATTTGATAGAATCATTCTGCTTGAATCAATCGATTACAACGATGGGATATTTTTATTTGAAAGTTTCTACTCTTGTTTTACTTCTACAATAATTTTTCTGTAATCTTCCATGAAACCAAAGTGTAATTTTAATGGAACAGTAAAAGTAAACTCGATTGTTTTTTGTGATATCCCTGGTCCGAACCAACAAGCATTTTTCAATGCATTTGTTTCATTCTGCCTCAGTAAAAGTAAATTCTTAATAGTTGATTCTATAACCAAGTTTTTAGTACGATCCACTATTATACCATAAATTTCATATCTAATATCTTCAAACAAGTACGGCATAGCGTTGTTAATCACACATACGTCTGTAACTGTACCACCAGCCTTGTTTGCTGTAATTTTTCCAGAAATATGCGGCGCACTTT